>JAXCGZ010002806.1:0-30000 GCA_037179515.1 Halocaridina rubra | reverse complement strand
TTTGTTTGTTTTTATCTAGAAATATAATTATATGTCCGTGCTTAGGAATTAACGCCCTACAAACAAATATTTTCCAGAACAATTCATTATCATTTCACATTTACATTTCCTCATTCCTGGAAATGTTTGTTTATTATTACATACAGAAAAGTTGTACAGGAACAAGTCACTGCTGTAATCATTCCTTACTACGCGACGAAAACTAGTTCACATTTATATCGTCAGTAACTTAGGGTTCTACTTGAGACACTTAACTATCTTGTTGTAGGCCGTGTAGTTTTATAGCATGATTGTCTTTTGTCCCTAAAACTATGTAAATAATAAGTATGGCAAATGTTGTTTTACCTTCTTTGACAACTCAACTTTAGGACAGACAGATTTCAGACAGATCCCCAAGAAATGACGTCAAATTAGGGGCGGAGAAGTTTTGACGTCATGAGCGTAGAGGCGGGGTTTTAGCGATGACGTCTATAGATGGGCGGAGCTATTACAACTTGGGCAGAGCTCTTATTTCTATAGTGACTCTGCTCGAGTAAGTGATTAGTATACGTGAACGCTTTGAAGTGAGAAGGTGGACATTTTGTGCCGCCGTGCACCCGCTCATATACTTCATGTGAAGGATATCGTGGATTTATTAACATATATAAACACAGTGATATCTCTATAGTTGTTTTAACCGCTTCAGTTTACGAATTTCCGTGAAGGTGTGTAGTGCATTTACATTGTTTTGCTTTATATATATATATATATATATATATATATATATATATATATATATATATATATATATATATATATATATATATATATATATATATATATATATATATATATATATATATATATACTTTGAAAATGACACTTTCATTTCTTAAATACCTAGAACCAAACTGGTGAAAAGTTAATTAGTGACTTAGTCTAGCGTATTATAATTATTATTTATATATTTATTTATTTATTCAACATTTCGTATAAATACCAGTATTAACTATTTATATATACATAACCTTATGTCAATATCATTTTATCAAAATTTCTTTATTTTTGTGTAATGTCCTGTTCATGAATTGAATTATTTTACTTGAGCACCCGATCCGTCTTTAAGGTACATACTTGACAAGACGTTTTTTTTTAGATAATATCCCCTCATAAATGGTATTTTTCTAATAGATTTCCTTGACAAGACGTTTTTTTTTAGATAATATCCCCTCATAAATGGTATTTTCCTTTAACCACTTTCATGAATAATTTTGTCTAATTAATGTGCTTTTTTATGCCTTGATATATATATATATATATATATATATATATATATATATATATATATATATATATATATATATATATATATATATATATATTACAGTACTTCTGATAGAGGCAAAGCTTGTAGCCTTAAATAAAATACTTTAATAAGAATGTGTGCGTCTGTAAATTTTTGCATAAATACTGCATATCCATTGTTAAATGACAGTCCTTCACCTGTGCACGCTAAAGTTATCGTCTTGTTTAAATTTTAATTATCGTACTTTTGCCGATTACATAATGATTAGTAGTAAAGTAAAACATTTTTTTGTTGTATTCAATTTATTTTTATTTTATTCCATTTTATTATTATTCTTATTATTATTATTATTTTATTATTATTATTACTATTATTATTACTATTATTAATATATATATATATATATATATATATATATATATATATATATATATATATATATATATATATATATATATATATATATATATATATATATATATATATATATATATATATATATCAGCAATTTCTTGACGTTAATGAACATAGAAAGAGTAAAAATTATACGAAGGTCTGATAGGTTTCTTTTGATATATACTGTATACAGTCTTTAAGTAGAGGTTAGCTAATAAATTGCTATTGGGCGTCTGCGAAATATATACTACAGTATATGGTTATATATTTGTTTGTATTTGATATCACACACACACATATATATATATATATATATATATATATATATATATATATATATATATATATATATATATATATATATATATATATATATATATATATGAAAGAAACTGGGCAGTCAAAAGGTTAACAAAATTATTATTTCATGTATATATTGTTAGTTGGCAAATACATATATGTACATGTGTCATTGCTGGACTGACAAAAACTCAACTAGCCCTAATTCACTTTAAGCTGTGTTAGGTAATGCTGGATTTGTCAAAAACTTTACAAATTATAGGCTCTAAGTGTGTTAGTGGAGGTAACCAAAGTGATTTATTTTCTATATTCATTTTGGTTTAAATTCTTTTTAAAGCGTATTATGCAAGCAGGAAGTATGCCAGTTTCTCAAATGCTTTTTTTTTTATGAAAGTGGGATCCCAGCATGAGTTGTGTATATTAGATTTTTTTTCCGAGTTTTATTGACCAATTTCTCTAAGGTCTGTTAGGTTGGAAAAAAATCTCCTAGTCCAAGTTTTTTTTATTATTATTATTAGAGAAGTATCCCATAATTGATTCCATACAAGCTCAAAACGTTCTTTTTAAAACTTTATATGGTCCAAGTTTTAATGCATTGTTAGAAAATATATTTTGAAATACCATAAGTAGAAAAGCTGCAGAAGCTTAAAATTAGGTTATAATAAATTGTGTTAAACCGCTTCCGGGTTACTTTAGCTAGTTACCATTCAAAGGTTGGATTACTTCGACTTATTAGCATTCAAAGGCCGTTTCAGACATATGCATTTAAAATGGTTTCAGGCATAACCAAAGACTGAATTATAACGAGAGTACTCAGTGGGCCTCAGGGAGTAGACGGTGAATGAATGAAAGTACATTGACCCATAAATTTTTGGTCATTGCTGTTCACATCTCTGATAAATAATAAGTAACATGTCACATTTATCTGCCTGGTGTTCAATATTGGTATCTTTGGTCTTCACTATACATAAACATTGTAGTTACTCTTATATCGAAAATTTTGAAACATATACCCTGTACAGTATATGTTATTACGAATGTTTATTTTGAATTTTCTTGAATAGTGAAAGGTTTTTTTTTTTCTGATTCAAGAAACTTCCTTCCATAAAGTAGGGATAAAATAGACTGCTTTCAGAGAGGAAATCACACGCCGTAAGGTCTAGTGTTCTACTACACAAGTCAAGGAATGGAATGAATGGTTGAGTCATAGTGGGTGTCATTCATAATTAGTGGTTAAGTAGGTCAGAGACGAGTTGAGGAAGACTATCCTGAATAACATAAAATAGCTTTCCTTTGGAATATCTTTCTATTATTTTCATCGTATTTACCTATGATTAAGACTTCATTTCAGTGCAAGTTATTTCTCATATGGGGATAAAGTACATGAAAAAGTACAGAATACTGTTTTATGTATATATTGTATTGCTTTTGTAAGTAAAATTTAGAGATAAACACTTGTGTGAACTATTATCTCTATTATTTGTCAGTGGAAAAAGTTAGGTGTTTATATGAACTTCTACGTCGTAAGTTATTATTGCTTATTATATTTTAGCATCTTCAGTGGAGATACATCCCATGTAGCATTATATCTTTCTCATTGTTTTAGGTATTGACCTCGGCTCTTTTTTATTTTTTTCAGTCAATAATGTTACTGACCATTTGTTTTTTCTTTTTCTTGTAGCCAAGGGCATCATGGCTATGACGGTGACATCTGACATAATACCCGAGTCTTGGATGACTCCAACACATTTACAACACCTTGCCCTTCCTGAGGATATATGGAACAAGTTTGACATGGACAGTGACAGATCTGTAACCATCAACAACCAAGAGTCCACCATACCCGATCATAATATGGGTTTCACATCTGACATGATTTTCCATCACAACAGCCCTCGACAGCATCATCACATGGGTGTTCCACCTACGCCTCCACACTCTCCTCCTACAGAACATGACTTAGATGAATTAGTAGCCTCGATTCCAGAGATACTGGAATCACCATCAGCTACACCTCCTTCTGATATTAGTGACATCTTGTCTGATTTGGAATCCACACCCTTGACCGATACACCTATGGAAGTGAGTTGGAGTTCTAACAGCTTGCTTTGGTTGACCCCTCCCCTACCTCCTGTTCCTGAAGAATCTTTGAAGAGAGACATAATGTGGGGAGGAGGCACGTGTTGTCATTCTATGTTGGAAGTGCCTCCTAGAAAAGAACGCCAAGTATCGGAGTGTTCAGCAGACGCGGCTCTGAGAGACGCCCTTCGTCACGACGAAATCTCCGAAGATGAAGAATCGGAAGACAATTTACCTGATACACCCTCTGGGACTGATAGTGATTGCGATGGTGACGATCACACGAGTGAAACTTTTTCCTGCAACGGCAGTAGTCATCGCAGTGCAAATGGTAACTCTCGTTACACTAATGGTGTCTGCAGAGGAGCTATTGGAAAACTCGTCACCTATACTCCAACTGTTAACAGCGAACACAACTACTGTGGCAGAGTTCCTGAGACTGATGGTCGGATCATCCCTGGCATTGTTACACCCTCCGATACCGGTAAGTTATTCTTATTAAGAAACCTTAGATTAAAATAAATCTGCTGTTGTTGTCTGTATACTGTAGATCATATAACAGTATTAACATAATATCCCTCCCATTCCCTATCGTTTCCCTCATAAGCTTAACACTTCTTTTTCCCTCTAATTCCCTTCTCATTCGGGCTACTGACCTAGAGAAGATTCGCTCCCGCCATCTATTGAGCATTCCGTAAACTAATGGTTCCCCTCCCAGCGTTACCAGATCATGCGTTAACACCGATGAAAGTCTACGGGCTTGTTTTAACCATTTACATTATTAAAGACTAAACTTCATTAGCGATATAGTAGCGCAGTAGTTTAGTTTAGGGCCCGTAATATACTTGCCCCAGGTTCGATTCTTGATCGGGGTTGAATGAAACATGGGTTGGATTAGGTCTACCCATTAAATTGAGCAAATAATTTAGGAGTCGGTAATATTCTGTAGGTCTACGATATTTCAGCCAATGTCTTGAGATCACTGGGTCCACGTGACTCACTATGGGGCTTGTTCACCCTCTGTGTGATAAGTATATTGTCGGGCTCTGCGCTAAAACTGTCCCTGGCCTTTTATTAGAAACCTTTAGTCTTTGATAGTATGCATACCTTTAACTCACTGCTGTTAATTTTTAAGCATAAGTTGAATCCAGAGATATATATATATATATATATATATATATATATATATATATATATATATATATATATATATATATATATATATATATATATATATATATATATATATATCATAATACTGTCACTTGAAGGGAAGGACATACACACACAGTTTGTGAACTTGTCAATCATTTTCCCCCATCCCTTGCCTCATTTTGTCGGGCTCAGGCTGGTTTTAGTGTTAACGGACTAGGAACTGTGCATTACCGATGCAAGATTTAACGGTAAGGTAAAAATTTATATATGATCAGAAATTAATGTAACTATTATGTAGTTAACTGTGATAAAATTCTCCTCTCTCTCTCTCTCCTCTCTCTCTCTCTCTCTCTCTCTCTCTCTCCTCTCTCTCTCTCTCTTCGTTTTTTTCTTCACAGTACCTTTACCCTATTGTCTTGAAACACCAGGTAACCTATTGTTAAAAGGGCACGGAAAGTATTTGTCGTTAGTATTGCTTCGATTCCATCCTTCATTATACCTAAGCAGAAGTGCGGAAGAGGAGGGATGGAATGGAGAAGACAGTATTCAACTGAAACATTGACTTGCAGCTTAAAAATACATTGAAAAGTAATAAGTAAAATAACTGTAGAACATTCTCCATAACCATAGTGCACTATTCTAGACTCATATCTTTCAGTTACGTATTGTGTTGCTTTGATAAAATCCACGTTTTAGCGCAACGGTTTCTGCACAGTTATATTGGATTTATGTCATCTTTTAACCCCCAATAGTTTGCTTTCCTGTTCTTGCAGCGAAGAGAGCAAATCATGCGAGTAGATCCAAATTTATCAAGTACTTGGGAGTCAGTATATCCTAGAACTGTGCCAGAGACGTAATATATATATCCTTGAACAGTTTGTGTGTCATATTAGGATGCGAATAGGATTTTATATTGATACAACCCATTTCATAGAAACTGCTAGTGTGTCTGTGTGTGGGTGCGCTTGCTCGTGCTCGCACGTGTGTTCGTGAAGTATTTATCCCGGCAACCTGATAAGAAATCTGAAAGCTTCATCATTTCTGTTCTTATCTGTTTCTCTTTTAAATCATTATCCATGCTGAAAACAAAGAAACCAACTTTTGTCCACACTGATGCTTTGTTAAGGACGTTATTATCAGTCTTCTTTGTCTAGCGTTGATAAGACTAGGCCTACCTCTTACCCTTCGAATTATTTTTTTGACTCAATAATTGCCACTTATGCAATAACTGCCGTTGTTAAAAGTATAAGGACTAGCAGTAATATTTCAAGATTATATTAACGCTGATATTCAATTGGTGGTTCTTATTTGTAGTGAGAGTACTTTTAATAGTAATTTTAAAATATAATTCCTGTTAATATGTTTTAGTATTTCGTACATGACTTATTTGCTGGCAGATTTGGTTAGGTACATGTGTATGGTCAAAACATCAGCAATATAGCAACATTGATAAGCACGTTGGATATTCAATTGTATGCGAAAGTCATATCCTAGTAGACTATATATTCGGTCTTGTCTCAAAAAAAAAAAAACACACTTCGTACTAGTTAAATTACTAATATATACATGACATTTGTAAATTAAAAGCCATTTGTCTAAATGAAGACCTATTTTAATGCCCTCGCATTGCGAACTTAAAAACTGCAATACGTACTGTTCTTAACCATTATGATTTTATGGTGGTGAGTATGTCATTCTGAACTCATGGGAATTTTGGTTTAGTCTTTTTGAAGAATTAAGAGTGTGTGTGTGTGTGTGTGTAAATAATTAGCTAATGTCTGCATACCAATGTGGGTACGAATCTCTCTCTCTCTCTCTCTCTCTCTCTCTCTCTCTCTCTCTCTCTCTCTCTCTCTCTCTCTCTCTCTCTCTCTCTCTCTCTCTCTCTCCCCCACACACAAATCATCGTGAACATTTTGTTTAATTGATATCAAATGTCATTATTATTGTTATTATTATTATTATTATTATTATTATTATTATTATGTTAGCAGTAGTAGTAGTAAGTAGTAATAAAATATTAATGATACCAACGGTAATTATTTTCTGAGGCATAATTGTATTCTTATAATGCGAAGTGAAGAAACACCTTGCAGCAGTGTGCCATCCTTCCTAGTTCTTTGATCTGGCTCTAAAAATCGTTTCGAGTTTCCTCACTACCACAACCACAGAAATTCAACTCTCTTCTTCCCAAGTTTTACTCTCCTCTCCTTCCTGGTCTGTCCCTGTTCCTCCCTAGACGATTTTTTTCTCCCCTCAGTTTTGTCTCTGAGACGACTCTAGCAATCTTGGCACCACAATCGTCTGGCTTCGCTGGTGCCAGCTTCAAAGTTGCCATCATGGTATTTAGTGCCAAATTATCCCCCTCCTACTCTTCTCCCATTTACCCCTATACCCTCCAGTGAATCTCTGTGTCCCCCCCTCCAAATCCTTTCTTTTCCTTTTACATCCATCTCATTAGCTGTTTGTTTTGGAGATTTTTAGTTTTACGTCCTCTTTCGTGACCCTATCAGTTGATTTGTAATCTGTCATACCAGTTCATTTTCTTTCCCCTTTATATCATCGCCACCCAATATTGTTCAGATCCTTTCCCCTTTATATCATCGCCACCCAATATTGTTCAGATCCTTTCCTCAAGTCTGCTGTTCATTACATGGTTAGAGGACAATAGCATAAGTCTGACTGCTGGCATCGTGGTCGGTGGCTTGCTTACGGCGAAGTGGGCCAAGGGGGGGGGCGGACGCGAGGGGCGCTGCGGCCAGGAGGGCCGGCTAATGCCAGCCTTCCCCTCACGGTTCCCCTAATGTAGAACCCCTTCCCTGGCCATTGGTGCCTGAAGCGAGGTACTGGCGGGGAATGTTAGGCTTTAGGAGATGATAGAACCTCTTGGTATCTCAGGAACGCAAGCTCCTCCAGTAGCAAATTTTATGTAGTGCTGTCCTTGACAAAATGAAAACTGACCAAATTTTGTATAAAAATCGTATGTGCTTTGATGTATGATTAAATTTTTTTTTATATACTCCACCGTTTGGTAGTATTGACTGGTTTTGCTCATACGAGATTAATCATAAAGAATCTTTTATTTATTTTTCTTGGCGGCAATGAATATAAACAAGTTGTATTTAACATGAAGCACATCTCCATCTCAATACTATATCAACTTTTTCCCCTTGACAGATTATGTATTTATTATGAAACAGTTCTCAATCTGTATACTATATCAACTTTTTTCCCTTTGACAGAAGATGAAGTTGATGTTGTATCATGCAGTGACCAAACTGATTTGGCTTCACATCCATTCAACCTTAATACTGCTTGTCCAACGACTCCTGTTATTTCCACATCTGCATCAAGTCGACATGTTGTTGATCATACAAAAATTTCTGCCGACGTAAAGAGACAACTTCAAATACGCATCCATGCCATGCGCAACCGCCAGGTTAACAAGGCTTCTGGTCCAATTGTTCCTGAGAGTGAAGATCCCTCATGTAGCACCACTGCCACATCCAGTAGATTGGTGTCTGTGAAGATAAAGACACAAGGCAAACCAGCAGCCTATACAAAACGCATGAGAGAATATCACACTGAGGTAAGTATTTGACTTAGCAGTTGTAATTGTAAGCTTTTTGTTTATTAAGGTATGGTATATGTCTCTGATGACCTACATATCTTATATAACTTTCGTATTAATGCTTGAAAACTTCTGAAAGTGCTCATCTAATCTACGTAAATTTTTGCCAACAGCAGGTTATGAAGACCACAAAACACAGACGGAAGAATCGTGTAGAATCTGATGAAGGTCGTCGTTCAGTTCATAACTCTCTTGAGAGACAGAGAAGAGTAGATCTCCGCAATGCATTTGAGTACTTACGTCAGCTGGTTCCAGAAACGAATAAACTGGAAAAGGCCCCAAAGGTACAGATCTTAAAGAAGGCGGCCCTTCACTGCAGACAACTCCAACTAAATGAACAGCAGTTACTCAGAGAAAAGGAAAAACTGAAACAGCAGATCGAATACCTCCAAGAGAGGAGAGCGCAGAGTAGTTGAAATGTAGTCAAAGACAGTTTGTACAGTTAGCCATAAGTGAAGCTTGAGGAGCGAAAAGTTACTCGAGCTGTTGTACATGTAGATAAGTATGTGATTAAAATACATATTGTAAATAGTATATGAATATAGAAAATAATGTGGGAGCATTTTAGGAGGAAAGAAGACATTTAGTACAGAATTTAAACTTTGATATAAAAAAAGCAGCCTTTATTGTATGTGTGATATTTTGAGTGCCTATTGTTTTTTGTTTGCCCTTGCTGCTGTTAATCACGTGACAAAAACGAGTTCCTGAATCTATTTAGACTGTCACCTAGAATTTAAAATGCATGGAGATTATCACTATGTTCAATATTAACTACTTTTGGAAAATTAAAGTTTTAAGTAAGTAGCTGATATGAAATTTATGCTACCATAAATAGCCTTTTGAAGCAGACTAAATAGAATCTTTATAATTATGAATTGGATTTTGTACATAAGAGAATACAGTCCAGCTCTGTTTGGTAATCGTTTGATAAAAAGAAAATATTTCAATACCATGAAAGTAACTTACATATTCGTTTTAGGTGATATGCATATCAGCATTGGAACATTTACAGATTTAAGAGAAATTTAAGTTGTTTTTTTTTTCTAATAAAGCAGGTGCGATACCAAAGCAACCCAGGTGACGTGTAGTTAAAATGTGTATCCAGTTTTTTTTTCCAAGCAGGATACTTACAAGTTTTCTTTCACATGTATTGCCATAAAGTTTATGAGTCCGTGATCCTTATAGTATATTGAAGATATGAAAGTTCATTTTAGTTCTTCTCTTTCGTTTTTTCATGTATTTCCTTTATTACGTAGTTGTTAGTCAATTCGTTTTTTTTTTTTCTTATGAATGACAAGAGTAGATAATAACCTGTCTTCAACATTGTTACCTGTTAGCTAAGTATTCATTAATGTTATTCTCATTTATGTTATTTCTACTTGACCTGCCCTCTAGATACGAGGAAATACAAAGTAAATGTTTAAGGAAATTAAAGCCAAATTTAACATTCAAAGTTTACATGTATATTTTTTTTTATTTGAATGTTTCTTCGGCTTTAAGCAAAGTTTTATTTATATTACATGTTTTAAGCAATTACCTGTTCTAGTTTGTAAGAAAATTTTGAAGTTAGCCATGAGTGATGTATGCCTTTGAATATTTTTTTTTATATCGGTAATATATGCCAGTGATTCTCAAAGTTCTAGTGGCAGATGAATAAAAAAGACAGAAACGAGGTTAATAAATTTGAGCCTTCTATAAGGACATTTTTTTATGTTTAACTTCGCATATAGTTTAAGAGAGCGTTTGTAAGTGAGTCTACATGTGACGGGGTTAAAAGTGTTGTTCGACAGTTGATAATATTGATTTTGTAAGCTTTTATTTTTTTTTGTTAGAAAGTATAGTGATTTATATTAAAGAAATTGATGGTACTTGACTTGGTTGTTAAAGTAAAATCATTTTATTATTCTTGGAATAATCAGGGCTTTAAGACTTTCAAGGCTAATATTTTTAAGTTAAATGTATCTTTAAGTTTGTCATTTTTGTGCTTAACATGCTCAAACCAGAAAGCGTGCGAAAGTGTCAACTTAGAAGAGTGCGTTTGAGATTTTCTTTATATATTATATAATTCCTCTGAGCGAGGCCTCCGTCTGTGTATTTAATAGAGAAAACCCCCTCCTTTGTATTGCTCACTTTTTGTATTTAAATGAGAAAATATTGCAGAAGATATATATACAATGTGTATGTAAGTGAACAAGAGGTTCTTGCTGACCCAATGATTTTCATTTCAATTGTGTATGCTTCATTCTTTTTGCCCAGTGTCCTTTTTTTCCTTGTTTCATATCCATCACTTCGCTCACTAGTATATGTCGAGGTCATTGTTTTACTTATCAACTCTTCTAGCCTCTCTCACTCTAGAATGTCGCGAGGCCTCTCTTGGTCTGGGGGGGATCGCACATCACGACGTCTCTCCTTGACCTACCTTGGTCTGCTTCTAGATTTGAAGTGCGGAGGCATGACTGAGTAGAGATGAAAGGGAATATTTTCTGCCATTGTGCTTTATTCTTCCTTTGTGGCCACTCTTCTGATCCTGGCCGGCAAAGGATATATATATATATATTATATATATATATATATATATATATATATATATATATATATATATATATATTATATATATATATATATATATGTGAAAAAATTTGTCCAGCAAATACCTCAATTCATTTTACAAAAATGTTCCTTTTTACATTCTTGATCTTTCGTCAGTGTGGCAGTCGATATTTTATTTCCATTTTTGCTATTCTTATAAATATCTTTTGTAATTTGCCTTCAAGTTCATTTCTTCAGATCATGGATGCAGTCAGGCATGATTATTTTAAGAGCAGACTTCGGCGGTAATCTTCAATGGTTATTTTCTTTTCTGTTGCTATTGCACATAAATCTTGCAAAAAAAATATTTATCTAGGGTTGTGAATGAACCATTCAGTTTGTTACTTTTCCTCAGACAGTGAACGATCAGCAATATTACAGTAGCGTGATGGCTAAGTGACGTTTTGTCTCTTCTCTCGACTACTATTTTTCTTCTTTTTACTCAGATATCCAGCATTTATTCTTATGTTTCATTGTGGCATTCTTCGCATCTGTATAATGTCGGGCAAAAAAAAATCCCTGTAGTGTAAATAGTAGAACTTTGTACTTTAATATTTTACAGATTTTTTTTAAAATATGCTTTGCTATATATACATATATATTTACAATGAGAATTGATGTGCTCATTTCACTTACTATTAGGGAAACAGGAAAATCCACTAAAGGTTATAAATACATAATGAAAGGGAAATATAAAGCAAAAATATATTTTTTCACATTTTCATCATAGATTTAGTCAATGTACGTTTTTTGAGAGAAAGGGAGAGAGAGAGAGAGAGAAAACCTTTACCTGGTTTCAGAATACCATTATTTTGTCTAGACTCAGTCTAGATGCTTAATTTAGTATATTTTTTTTTATGTACAAAAGCACATCAGTTTTGTATCGCTACACTTTAATTCCTAGCCTTATTATGTTCTAAATGTACAAATCTTTAGGCCCATAAGTTCAAAATTCATTGCCCTCGAACCCAAGCCCGTTGAAATTTTAATAATTTAGTGGATTTTCAATTACATTTTATGCATTTGGAGTACTAAAAGAAATTATTTGTTGAGTATATAAGTTTTATTTATATATTTTTAGGCAATTTTTGTATTTTGGCTGTTACTCCCCTTCCAAAAAATAAAATCCTAAATTAGTTTATTTTTCCTCATCAGATTAAATCACATAAAATATTTGCCAATATCTTAATTCTAAGCTCAAAATGTTATTTCATTTAGGGAAGGTTTAAAAAAATAATAATAATGTACTTTTATTTGAAGTCATTTATATAGCACTCACTGAAAATATACCTTCTATATATTATATTAAAACTTTATTTATCCTTTCAAACACTATTTACGGAAGATTTTCTTAATGGGGTGTTGTGGTATTAAGCCTCATTCCCTCATTCGAATGGGGGTGGACGCAATCAGGCTGATCTTGTGGATATGTTTCCAAATAACAATGTACAGAAGCTGTGGTTAAAGGTAATTTTCTTTACCCCATGCAATAGTTTTTATAGTTTAATGATATAGTGTCTTCTAAGTGCAGTATGGTTCTAAAACTTGACAGAGTAATTCTGTCCAGTGAGAACTTAAAAGTCCAAAGTACTAATGAGAAAGCAGATCATTATATGGCAGTAATAATCTTAAGTAGGAACTGTCGGGAAGTTTACTGTGATATAAATTACTGTACTTAATGCTTACTGAGCGTTATTATCCAATACAAGGATCTTCAATGAACACATCACACATACAATTATGTGACATGTATATGTAATTTATACCAGTAAGACTTCGTTTCACTTGACCTGTTCTTTCAGGGAGTGTATTTACAGCACTACGGATATAGTGTGCGATTTACTTGGAAATGAGGAAGAGAGTGTATTGGCCTTCCGGAAAATTAATCCCTTTTTAGCTCTGTAAACTCATTTATTGCTTATAAGACTTTTGCAGCCTCCTAGGGACGAGGAGTAGAGAGTATTAGCCTCTCCGGAGTAATCTCGGTTGACTCCGCAAATTCATTGATTAGTTGTACAACCTTTCTTCTCAGTCTCTTGGAAACGAGGAAGAGAAAAGAGGGGCCTCTTTTTCACAGCCTTTTGGGGACGACAAGAGTAGTGACCTTACCGAAATAATTTTTCCTAGCCTGGTAAACTTATTCAAGACAGATTTTGTATGTACTGTCAACTCAACTTTTTTTTTTTTTTAAATAAGTGCAGCCATTTTTTCACAATTCTCAGCAGTTCTTATCAAAGTGTCGAATATTGTACCTTCATACCTTTTGACACACGACAACAGCTTGTTTATAGGACAGTTTTAATTAGCGATTATCGTCCACCCTTATAGAGTAAGGTATAACATTTGTTCTTATGTCGTCATTACTAGTAGATTCTGCCTCTTGAGGCAAAGACATGGTTAAATTCGAACAGTCGTAAAACTTTTTTCCTTTTAAAAGAACCGAAACTCTTAGCTCATATGCTGGAGTTATTTAAACTGACATGAGAAAGTCTTTAGTTTCTTACAGAATGCGTGGTGCAAAAACCGCCGTGTATAGAAAGATTATGCAACACCATGGAAGCAATAACTATTGTCAGTGTTTGTCAAGATAAAGCAAATAAGTAAATGGGCGCCATATTAAGTGAAGGACTCACTGGAAAATTCCATTTTATTTTAACAGTTCTATGCAAGGTGCTAATTTATATTTGCACCTTTATCTTTGAGAGTAAAACCCAGTCTCTTATAAATAGGTGAAGGCACTTTCTTAGTTATGTGTTGTGACCATTGTTGCAATGTGTGAATGCATATAAAGCAGCCTCTCTCTCTCTCTCTCTCTCTCTCTCTCTCTCTCTCTCTCTCTCTCTCTCTCTCTCTCCTCTCTCTCTCTCTCTCTCTCTCTCTCTCTCTCCTCTCTCTCTCCCTCTCTCTCTCTCTCTCTCTCTCTCTCTCTCCCTCTCTCTCTGTCTCTCTCTCCATCTGTCTCTGTGTGAGTGTGAATCTGTTTCACGAGAAGCACGTGAATATTGTAAATACTGTATGATTATTTTGAGTATAAAGGCTACATCCTATGTGTTCTATTTTCCCGTGGTAGCTTTAGGGCCACTTTTGTTCCTTGTATATGTAAATGACCTACCAGAGTCTGTAAATTCATTCATGAACATGTTTGCAGATGATGCAAAGATTGTGAAGAAAGTAGGCGACGAGAACGGTGGTAGAGAACTTCAGGAGGACCTAAACAGTCTGCATGAGTGGTCAGAACAAGTGGCTAATGAAATTCCATACTTGTAAATGTAAGGCAATGAGAATGGGCACAAGTGCAAGAAGGCCCTAGCTTGACTACTCGGTGGCTGGAGCAGAACTTCAAGAGACAGAAAATGAGAGAGATCTAGGAGTAAACATACTGGCAGATTTGTCTCCGGAAATACATATAAATGGCACAGTAAGGGCAGCATATGCTTTCTTAGCAAATGTAAAGGTAGCCCTCAGGCACATGGACAAGGGAATGTTCAGAAATATTTATGTAACCTATGTGAGGCCAAAGCTCGAATATGCAGCCCCCTTTTGGTATCCGCACTTGAAAAAGGACATAGCTAAGCTTGAAAAAGTTCAAAGACATGCCACGAACCTGGTGTCAGAAATACGGAGTCTCAGTTATGATGAAGAGGCTGAGGGAATTAGACTTACCATCACTGGAAGCTAGAAGAGTGAGGGGGGATATGGTGACGAGTCTTTAAATTCCTTCATAGTTATGACAGAGTGGATAGGATCGATAGTTTTATATGGCTGGCAGTAGAACGAAGATCATAGTTTGAAGCTTCGTAAGAACACTTCTTTGCAAGATGTAAGGAAGTACTTTTCTAGTGTAAGAGTAGTTGATGATTGGAATTGGCTAAACGAAGAGGTAGTTACTGCTAACTCAATCCATTTTTTTTTAAGAACAAGTATGATAAACATCTCTAAGTAAACAAATGGAACCGACCAGGAGACGGGGAGTTACGAGCCTGAGGCTTTTTCCCGTAAGCACAACTAGGTAATTACTCACTACCTTCCATTTACCTCCCCCTACTCTGGAATGTCCAGATTAAGGCTTGGAATGTCCAGATTAAGCCTTGGAATGTCCAGATTAAGGAAAACATTGAACAGTTCAGAAAAGCAGCTGAATATGGAAAATAATGCCATGAAAACTTTCTTTGCTGATGCACTAAAGGGGAATGTGGCAGTAAAAGAGGCTGTAAAGGTGGTGGCACTGGAAAACATACAAACAATTGACTATAAAGAGACAGTAATCGAAAAAAATGAAAGATGTTGTGATGGAAAGGACAAACCCACTCATCAAACAGGCACTTGATAAAGAGAAGACATTGGTAATCTCAGGCATAAGCGAATCCCAGGAGCCAACATGGCAGGGGAGACTTGAAGAAAATAAAGCTAGGGTTGTAGACCTGATAAGAAAGCTTGGAGTAGTTTGTGGCCCTGAGGATATTGTAAACATACACCAACTAGGTAAATATTCGAGGGAAGGAAAGCCGAGACCAACAAAAGTAACCTTTGAGAGAGGGGAAACATGTAGGGAAATATTGTTGAGGAAAAAAAGTCTAAAAGACCTTCAAGAATTCAAAGAAGTGTTTATTAGACAATACAGAACACAGGAAGAGATGGGAAAGATCAAAAACTTGTTGCAAGAGGCAAGAAGGTTAAATGAGGAAACCAATGAAGAAGAGAAGAAAAATTTTCATTTCAGAGTTCTTCCAGACAAAGGGGAGATAAAGAAGATAATGACAGAAGATCAGGGGATGGGGCCTCATTAAGATTGTTATACACAAATGCTGATGGATTAGCTGGTAAGGCAGTAGAATCAAAAGATAGGATTCACAACAGTAAGGCAGATATAGTAGCAATTACAGAGACTAAGTTGAGTGAGGACATAAACAGTGTCACAGTTTTTCCTAAGGGCTTCAGAATACTAAGGGTTGAAAGATCTAAGAGGACTGGTGGAGGGATAGCACTGCTCATAAGTGAAAGGATTCAGGTTGAAGAAATAAATATGGCTATAGAAAGTGAGTTCAAGGAAATTCTTGTTGCTCGCATAAATACTGGGTCAAAGAGCATTATAATAACTGTTGTATATAACCCACCAAGGAACCAGAATAGGCTTGAAGTTTATGAGGAAAGTCATATAGGTACTATTGAAGTCATAAACTCAGTTGTTAACATGGCACGGGGAAAAAAATATAGGATTTTGATTATAGGAGATTTTAATCATAAAGAGATAGATTGGATAAATCTTGACCCACACAGTGGTGAGGACTCATTCGGGGCAAGATTCCTAGATTGCGTACAAGGGAATTTCCTACACCAACATGTAATGGAACCAACGAGGGCCAGGGTTGGGGATGAGCCATCACTACTTGATCTAGTATTCACAGATAATGTGTTGATATTGAAAAAATTGAGTATGAACCACCAATTGGAAAGAGTGACCACTGTGTGTTGTTGATGGAGTATATCATTGAAGATATTCTGCCTGAGAGTAGAGGCACTGAGGACATGAGCAGGAACTATCCGAAAGGAGATTACATCTAAATGAATGAGCTTTTTGCAGTTATTGACTGAAGAACCTTATTTTACAACAAATCTGTACAAGAAATGTATGACATCTTTTGTGAGAAATATGGGAAGATAGTAGATTGCTGCATACCTGTCACCAAAGTAGGTGTAATTCATGCCTGGGAGAAATGGTTCGATAATGGGTGTAAAAGAGCTAAGGAGTGGAAAGACAAGTGCTGGAAAAGGTATAGGAGGAGAAAAAAATATAAATGCCTGGCAAACCTACAAAAGAGCAAGAAATTACTACCTAAGTAAAAGGAAAGAGACAGAGAGAGACTATGAGAGGGACATCACCAGGAAGGCTAAAGAAAATCCCAAGCTTTTCCACAGCTTTATCAGAGGAAATCTGAAGGTAAAAGAACAGGTTTTAAGGCTAAAGAGAGCGAATGGAAGCATCACTGAGATGGATGAAGAGATCTGCAAAGAATTGAACAAGGAGTTTCAGTCAGTATTTACAGTAGAAAATACCCCACCCCCTCAGATTGCAGAGACAGAAGCTCAAGGGCCGGTATTAGAGAACATCAACCTTACAGCAGCAGAGGTATGCAAAATGCTGATGGATTTAGATGTTCATAAAGCAACAGGTCCTGATGACATATCCCCTCATGTGCTTAAAAAATGCGCAAACTCAATATCAGTGGCACTAAGTATCATATTTAAAAAGTCACTGGAGTCAGGGGAGATTCCAAGATGCTGGAAACAAGCAAATGTGATACCTATCTTCAAAAAGGGAAGGAGGAATACGGCTCTGAACAATAGACCAGTTTCCTTGACCAGCATAGTTTGCAAAGTTATGGAAAAACTACTAAGGAAACATATCTCTCTTCACTTGGAATCCTTCAACTTTTTGTCAGTGAGGTAACATGGCTTCAGAGAAGGTAGATCAACAGTAACAAACTTATTAGAATTTTATGATGAGGTAAGCCGAATCTTACAAGAAAGAGAGGGCAGGGGAGATTGCATATTCCTAGACTTCCAGAAAGCATTTGACACTGTTCCACATGGGAGAATTATTAGGAAGCTGCAAGCAATGGCTAGAATAGGTGGAAATGTTTTGGAATGGATAAAAACTTACTTAGAAGGAAGGGAACAGAGGGTTAGAGTAAGACACTCAGTGCCTGAATGGAGAAGAGTTAGTAGTGGAGTTCCACAGGGTTCAGTTTTAGGGCCACTTTTGTTCCTTGTATATGTAAATGACCTACCAGAGTCTGTAATTTCATTCATGAATATGTTTGCAGATGATGCAAAGATTGTGAAGAAAGAAAAAAACGAGAACAAATGGTAGAGAACTTCAAGAGGATCTAAATAATCTGCTTGAGTGGTCAGAAAAGTGGCTAATGAAATTCAATACTTCAAAATGTAAGGTAATGAGAAAGGTTACAAGTGCAAGAAGGCCCAAGCTTGACTACTCGGTGGCTGGAGTACAACTTCAAGAGACAGAAAATGAGAGAGATCTAGGAGTAAACATACTGGCAGATTTGTCTCCAGAAATACATATAAATGGCATAGTAAGGGCAGCATATGCTTTCTTATCAAATGTAAGGGTAGCCTTCAGGCACATGGACAAGGAAATGTTCAGAAATACTTATGTAACCTATGTGAGGCCAAAACTCGAATATGCAACCCTCTTTTGGAATCCACACTTGAAAAAGCACATAGCTAAGCTTGAGAAAGTTCAAAGACATACCACGAAACTGGTGCTAGAAATACGCAATCTCAGTTATGATAAGAGGTTGAGGGAATTAGACTTACCATCACTCGAAGCTAGAAGATTGAGGGGGGATATGGTGACAGTCTTTAAATTCCTTCATGGTTATGATAGAGTGGATAGGGATCGATATTTTGATATGGCTGGCTCTAGAACTAGAGGTCATAGTTTGAAGCTTCGTAATAAAACTTCTTTGCAAGATGTAAGGAAATACTTTTTCAGTGTAAGATTAGTTGATAATTGGAATTCGCTAAGCGAGGAGGTAGTTAATGCTATCTCAATCCATAATTTTAAGGACAGGTATGATAAGTATCACTAAGTATAAAATGGAACCGATGAGGAGACGGGAAGATACGAGCTTTGGGCTCTTTCCCGTAAACACAATTAGGTAATCACAATTAGGTAATCACCAAGTTTACACAGTTCAGAAGTTTCTAATGGATAAGAATTAAAAAAAAAAATAGTCTGTAAAGTTTGAGTTTCTTGCCACAAAATTTCAAGAAGAAGAAACTTTCTCCAGAAGCGATTGACATTCTCATGCTTATCTTCACTTTCATAGAAAAAACAATACGTTCATGAAAATGTCAAGACACAGTCCAGTTGATCCCAGTTCATACTCGAGACCAGGTGAGTTGCATATTCTCTTGTATACAACAGTTTGGAAACGAGCACCAAGCCCAGCTGGAAAAAGTCAAGATTCCATAAACGAGATGGCTCCATTAGGGGATTCGGAACACCTACAGTTTTGCGGGCCATACCAATGTTCAAAACCTACCAATAGATGGCGCTAGGCTATAAATAGGCATACGAAAAATTTTTTTACTATCCTAACTAAAAATACTTACCTAACCTCTTAGCCAGGGAGGGCTTGCCCCCCCCCCCCCCGGAACCCCCCATCATACAGGTTAGGGGCGAACTACTTGAGCGGAGGGCTGAGGTCGTTGAGCGGCATGGCCCGCTAAACTGTAAACTACCCGGAGATTCTGTTTGGCGAGGAAAATGGGAAAAAAATTAATATGGTAGATGAGGCTTTTAGGTTAGGTATTGCCCATATGCAATTTACTTCATATTCTAACCTTTTCAATGGCATATAAAACACCCCTTTTTTTTTGGTAGTAATTACGTATATTATTTCTGTTGCTATGGTTGTGTCAGGTTACATTTGGATATTGACGGGTCTCTTACCATTGTCGTTTGTGGGTTTTGCCCTTTTACTGTTAGGTAAAAGCTTACTTTTACACCATTAGTAAGTAAAATGAAATTGCTGGAGATTAATTAACTAAGCCAATCTAACTAAACCTATCCTATCTTTATTATAAATATCATGCCATATTTTCTTCACTTGGGGTGAAAGTTAGCAGTAATTGGCTGTTCTCTCGGTCAGAATTACTTGCTTGTCACCTATTATTAATGCTAGGTAAGATATTTAAGAGATTAACCATTTTTTAATATCGCATATTAATTTCTTATTTTAGTTTGACTTTTGATTTTTACAGAAATCCTAGTAATATATATATTTTTTTTATTGTATATAATTCCATAGCACTGTGGTGAATGTTCATTTTGGCATTCCCCTGTCAATAATTGATATTGTTTTTCATTGTTTTTTATGTTTATAGGTATGCCAAACCAAGACGCTCAGCTTTTATTAATATTGTCTGTTAGTCTATACAGAATGCCTCATTGCTAGACAGTAGTCTCCATTAACAACAACCTGTTCAGCAGAGATGACAATTTAAAACTGCTACCCAAATTCCAAGAAAAAGATATGCGAGTTCATATTATTTACTTAAACCCAGCAAGTTCCCTAAGACCAGGGGGTCGTAAAAGATCCCCATTATATATTTGTGACAAAATACGAATACTGTGTATGATTTATCCACATTTGGATCCTCTTTTTCGTTGTGTGATGTGAAATGTTCATCTTACCAGGGATGCCTAAATCCTTTTCTTTTAAATTACCTATAGATTTTTTCAAAGGTGTTTCAGTGGACCAAAAGAGGCTGCTTTATGAAGTTTTTTTATATTTCAGAATTAATTTGAAGAGATGGCATGTACCTGATATGGTATACCTTACTGTTAAAGAAATTTATTTATAGGGGTTCTCTTACATCTGCTTTGAATGATGTACTCAATAGTCATTTAAAAGCTTGAAAACTTTTGTGTACTAATATATAAGCTAGCTTGAATTTCACAATTTCAGATCAGATTATAGTAACCTCTCTGCATCTAAAATGGAATGTGGATTTCTTACGTAGAGTAATTGCTGGCTTTGTCACCCTAACAGCAGAGCGCAAAGGTGACACAGATCATTTGGTATGTTTGAGGCATATTATGTCTATAATTTGAAGTTTTCTTTCTATATTCATGGTGACTTGCTCTGTAATTACTATGCCACTTATTTTATCTTGAGAATTATATTTTTTATTAGTGAGTGGCACTTCCAGCAAAGGTTAAAAGTCTTTTAATCTTATATTTTCATTCATATCAAGTATTTATGCATAATACTTTGATTTGTTTCACTATTTAGAAGTTGTATTTCATTTTCATAGCTTCTCTATAATTTTATTTTATGGAGTAAGTCGTATGTCATTTGCTGAGCTCGAGAATATTTACAGAAAATAAAGTAATGTATCCAATACTTTATTTAATGTCTCTGTTGCCCTTTAGCTCTTTTATTTCTCTTGAAGAGTTAAGATTGCCGTAGTTTACTTTGTAAAACTATTTTGACAATTCTTCAGGCTCACCATATTAGTTTTCCAGGTGATTCTAAACTTGTTAAAGACCATTACCTTTGGCTGAATGTAGATTTGTTTTTTCTTAGATAATTGTTGTCACTAAAGAATACTTGCTAGTTATTCTTCAGTTAAAATAATGATATTCAAAAATTTAAATGTATGACTGATAGATAAATAAATAATTGGAATAGACAACTTATTCTTGCCTGAATGGAAAATCATACTTTTAAAAGAAAACTCTATTTATTCATGTCGACAGATTTTAGACACAAGAGATATTAAGATCATGTCAGTTAAGGATGAAGAAACTGGACAAGCCTTGCAGTTTACATTAGATAAACCACATCCTAATTTTGGTGCAGCCTTAAGCATTGTTCTTTCATCTGCAAATAGCAAAGTGTAAGTTGATATTTATGCCTTTTAAGTGATTGTTGTACATAGTATTTCTGTTTGTCTGTTTATCTCATCAATCCTCAACGGTGAAGGCGTAATCAATCCAAACTCCAATTCCTCACAAAGAGAGATGGAACTAAAAGTTCCAGCCATACAATCACATTGACTAATCCCTAGAGCAGTGATTCCCAACCAGGGTTCAAAGGCACCCTGGGGTACTGCAAGATGGGCAAGGGGCACTGTGGAATTTGGAATCGATTAAGTACTTTGGACATAATATGTACTGCATTGATGCTTAGTAGTCAGGACATTGGTTGTCAGTGATGAAAGCAGTGGAGGTACCATGTGTGTGCCAAATGGCGTTTTGCAGTCTGTCGTTTTCTTATGTTCTTAATAAAAGATTAAACATGTATGCTCAGGGAGGCATGAGAACTTTGGGGACGTATCAGACAAAGACAAAAAATCCTCTCACCCTTTTAATTCTGCTCGACATTAATCACCTGCTGTCTTATAATTACCTGGCAGCATTTTTTGGTGATAGCATTAATCACTTCATGACTAACATTGTTTGTCTGGCCAGTTGCAGATTAAAGCTTTGAATAATACCAACTCTTTTGAAGTGGATTCCATTGAGTAGATATAAATATGTTAAGCAGTCAACGTCCAAATGTCGTCCATACAGTTCCAGGTTGTATCACAAATTCAGGCAATCAATTATCTTTCTTCATCCATACTGCAAGATTCTAATTTTATTATTCTCTCTTTTCGTAATATTAGCAGAGAATCAGTCTTGTAAATATTTAATTTTATTATTAAATATTGAGAACTAATAATACAGTGGGCTGCTGTTATTTATATTAGAGGCAAAATACACTCGATTCTGGATTTACCGGACAGATAGGGGGAAGGACCTTGGTGTATTAAATCCGATAATTCGGTGTTTCCAAATTGGGTTGTGTAGTGGCAACAATTACATTATAAAATGAAGTGAAATAATGCTTTTAGTCAAGCACAGCATCCAATGTGACAGTGCAAAATACCTGTACACTATAGATATAATAAATTCAACATTTTTATATTTGTGACAGAGATTCATTTATCATTAAATTTACCCATTACTGTAATGGATTTCTTTAATTATTATTATTATTGTGAGACACAAAGCATGCATTAGCCTAAAGCACTTTTCGTTTCTCTCTCTTTCTCACACTGATTATTATTATTATACACTGAACTGTTGGTAGCCCAAATTGCTCTCTCTCTCTCTCTCCTGCTGGCTAGTACAGTGGTAACGCGCTGGCTTCGCATTCACGAGGTCGAAAGATCGGTTCCCGTCCAAGACCGAGAGTTTAAGCTGTTTCCTGGCAGGTACTGCTGTGGTTGGGCACCACAGTGAGGGTTGGGGCTTGCCCCGGCTGACGAATACCCATTGTATTGTAATGGAAATAAAGGTTTATTATTATTACTCTCTCTCTCTCTCTCTCTCTCTCTCTCTCTCTCTCTCTCTCTCTCTCTCTCTCTCTCTCTCTCTCTCTCTCTCTCTCTCTCTCTCTCTCTCTCTCTCTCTCTCTCTCTCTCTCTCTCTCTCTCTCTCTCTCTCTCTCTCTCTCTCTCTCTCTCTCTCTCTCTCTCTCTCTCTCTCTCTCTCTCTCTCTCTCTCTCTCTCTCTCTCTCTCTCAAGCAGTAGCTTTTGTTCAATGTTGCCACTACTGAAAAATACTAAAACTTCTGCTCCAGATTTTCCTCGGTGTTTCCGAAATCTGTTAAATCAAGGGTTAAGTGTATATAATTTTTTATTACTTGAGCACATCATATTACTTTGAATTTTATATTGTAAGCTTATTTAAGAGCAAAATTCAGTATATGTATAAACACTCCTCTACTTACTAACATTAGACATAGGAACGATGTGTATGATGTGTGTGTGTATATACTAGAGAGCGGGAGATGAAAAGTTATTTATGCTACCATGTTTCTACAACAGTAATAATAATAATAATGATAATAGTAATATGTAGGATAGAGAGAGAGAGAGAGAGAGAAACCAAAAGGACAGCATAATAAGAACAATACGAAGGTATTTTAAAGAGATACGCCATTGCAAAGGCATTACTTCTCAACCTGAACCTGAATCTCATTTTAAATTATGGTTGTAATGTTTTGTACTAAGTAAAATCCTAAATGCAATTCGTATTATAGTTATTCAATAAAAAATGGAATTGCTATTTAAAAATAAATAATAAATATTTTTACCACATATACAAAAATATATTACACCGATACACGCCAAGTAATAATGTCGTATTCTCAAAAACAATACTTGCAAAAAGTCTTCAGTGTACATTATGAGATAAACATAAACATTGATGGATCATTCACACATGGCTATGTGTTTTCAAATATTGTCAATAAATTCAATCTAACTCCTTCAAATAAACAAATACATAAACAAGTAAGTATATACTACCAGTGCTGCAAGCTGTGTATTTGTCCACCATGCTCACAAACTGTTCAGAGCTCGAAGTTTGTATTAACGACACAAACCAGGTAGGTCAAAAAATTTATTTAGCTACTGATAATTTATGGGCTTCTGTCGTAATTGCAGAAACATGTAAACCGGGGACTCCCTGTATTCCTAAATTTCAAACATTTTCCTCTCTTCGTAGTTGAACCATTACGTAAGCTGTTTCAGCTTGCTGAAGTATCTATTGATGTTTACAGTCCTCAAAAAAAAAAAAAAAAATTACACTAGAGGAGGCACACCAGGTAGAATGGAAATTAAGATAATAGATGACGTTTCTTAAGGATTTATTTTTTGCCACCTATATATAGGTTCTAGCAGAATATGATCTGCTTAGTAGGGAAATCAGTCAACCATCCCCTGCCACTTGATTTGTGACAAAATTAAGAATTAGAGATGGAGAAATTGCCACCCCTTCATTCCCCTATCCCTATTAATCATCCAGAAGTAAATTATGCTTATGATTATTTTTACACTTAAAGTAAGAGTACTATTATTGTCAGGTACAGGATCACAATTGAATATGAAGTATCGCCCTCTTGCTCAGCTCTCCAGTGGCTCTCTCCTGAACAAACAGCCGGCAAGAAACAACCTTATATGTTTTCTCAGTGTCAAGCAATACACTGCCGATCTCTCATACCATGTCAGGTATGTATGAATAGTCACTAGCATCACTAAATTTCTTGTGGACTCGTCCTCTGTCCCGTTTTATTACAATTAGATAACAAAAATATAGTTTATATATTTTCTTCTTTATACTAACATATAAAGTTTTCTCTTTACAAGAATATTCTTTGCTAATTTTAATAAATTCCTCATGGTTTCTAAATAATAATGTGATAAATGACAATCATTAGTTTGTTCATTTGGTACAGACTATACTATTTTGAGTTTTATGTTGTCAAAAAGGTTCTCAAAGTTATGAGACTCATAGGATAGCCACGGAACTAGTATTATAGTTGAATAATTAAATAAATATAGGCTTGTTCAGCTAACAAATAATGAACTGAAAGGGGCAGACATCACTCTGGGACATCAAACAGCTCTTCATTACCCTTGGAAATTGTTGCCTCCTCTCCAAATTGTCGCTCTTATAAGGGAGTATTTTAGAAACAGGTCATCCATCAGGAGTCTGCAATAAATGGATTTGTATAGTCTTCTAAGCTGAATGCAGTAAATTTTAAGATCTGTGCAAGAGATCACAGTATTTAAATACTAGAAAGTGGAACCATTATAGAGCTTTTCCACATAAATTTGTAAGAGCTAAATCTCTTTGTGAGTTCAGATGATTCCGTAAATAGGTATCATGTTCTCACCCAATTATCAGTTTCACTCTGTAGTAACTCTGTCTTTATAGTATTACATTTTAGTTTTCTTGAACCTAATATACCTAAATTACGAAGTTTGTATGACTGAGAAGGGGCAAGAATACATCCTCCTGTTCCAGTGTGTCGTTAAAGTAGACTAAATTGGTTGGAGTGGAGGGACTGGGAATCCCTTCTACATAATCTTCCACATAGTGTGTGTGTGGGTTTATTTTTTTTTTCCAGCCGCCTCCTTTATAAGATGTATTATAGCTTTTGTATACAAACATCATATAGATGTGTATCATCCCATCCCAACCAGAGGATTATTTTGTGGCAAAAGAAGGATTCAAGACATCTCGCTACTCCAGAATATATATATATCCGAGACAAGTCACTGCATTGGAAAAGATAAATCACCATATTTAGGAAATCTGGTCAAGAGAAGTTGCTGCGTTATGAGATATATTTCCTTATTATATCACTGTATTTTGGGCAAGTACATTATGTCTTATGTCTTACCTTGTTTATCAAAGGAAAGATAGATAAAACTGATGTCCAGCATCTTCTGGTAACTCAAAGAGCTGGGTGGTGCCCACATCACCGCCTGGTCAAGAGTGGTCTGTCCTCACGGCAAACAGAGATTTGGGAGGATGGATGTCGGGCGGTTGTGCATGCAGTTGTGTGTTATCGCTGAGTGACTGGATGAGATGGCGAGTTAACTGGGTATGGGTATTTTTAGAGCTGGTTTGCCATGGATAGAGGGTAAAAAATGACAGTGTTTGTGTGTGATATAATGTGCAAGGTGTTTTCTTAATGTTCCTTGGTGTTTGGGTATTCTGCCATGTGGTATAGTGGGTGGAGTTGAATTGTGGAGGCAGTTGCAGTTAATTTTGTGCCTTTCATATCAGGATGGTCTTTGACCGTTTTGGTTCCCTGTTGTAAGTAGTCGTTTGGTGTAATAGCTTTGCAGCCTGTGATTATGTTTAGTGGTTTGTTTTTATAGTCTGTAGGGCATTATGATGCAATTCAGTGAGGTAAGAACTCAAGCAGGGCTTGCATATTCCATTATTGAGCGTGAGGTCAAATGGTTAAGCACCACTTGCTTCTATGGTTAATACACCCAGAATAAGGTAAATACCATATAAACATATGTATTGATACCTTTTCAGCACAGTTTACTACTTTAATTGTATTATCCATGGTGATGGCATTTCTTTTCTTCGTAGCACTGACATCAGAACTTTCACTAACAGGCTTGGGAAACATAGTAATGTCAGTAACGCTCAAACACGACGAAAGAGCAGACGAAAACACTAGGCACAATGTGGCGGGAGGGATAAAGTGAGCGGTGGTTCTTCTTCCTCTTCTAATGCCACGTGACACCGTATTCTTACACTCCGCTCAACAAACTATTTTGAAAAAAATCTTATTTACGGCTATGTTTTTGTGTGGGTTTTAATTCAACATAATCCTTCATTATAAACAAATAAATAAATAAAGCCATTAACTTGATAAATATGAATACAGCAGTGCTGCTAGCTGTGTATATGTCTGCCGCACTCACAAACTGCTCAGCGCGCAGGGTGTGAATTTACCACAACAGCCAAGTAGGTAGAAAAATTAATTTATTAATTGTTTATTGGCCTCTGATGTAACAGCAAAACGACGTTATACGAAGACCTCCTATATATATATACAGTATATATATACAGTATATATATATATATATATATATATATATATATATATATATATATATATATATATTATATATATATATATATATATATATATATATATATACACCCCTACTTATGAACGAATTAGGCTCTAGAAGTCCGTTTATAAGTAGAATTGCTCGCAAGTTGTATATAGGTAAAAATAAAGTACAACATATGCAGTACTGTACAGTACTTAGGCTATAGACACTAAACTACCACATAAAACACAGTATACAGTATTGACGACTTTTTATATGTTGATAAGTCAATATTTTGTATGTACAGTACTGTATATATGTTGGTGAAGCACCAAAGAGGGCTGCAATTAATAAACAAGGTTCCAGGACCCTTTGTTTCAGATATCCCCATTGCAGAGAATGAAAGATTTTTCTCCCCAAGAATTAATAGCAGATATATATAAGAAAAGTGTTTTCAGCAAAGATTGTTTTGTACTTAGTGTGCCACACTGATGCTTCACCAACATATACCATATCCAAAAATTTCTTCTCTACCATTTAATATTTATCAAGCCTTGGAAAAGCACCAAGGTACAAGTACAGAACAATCTTTGCTGAAGACACTAATCTGGAAAATGTTGTTTGGACCTCTGGAAGTGGAACTTCCCGGTCTTCGTATTTTTTAATGAGATTTGTGTTCATCAAGGAATATTTCATATGAAGGTTGATATTCGAAAGCTAGTATTCCATGGCAAAAGGTACTTCATTCTTGAAGACAATTCTGGAGAAGAGACCATTAGCTCTTTGGGAGAAGAATCTCTTATCACTCTCCAATGGGGATATTCGGAACAATGGGTCATGGAACCTTGTGTAATAATTACAGTCCTTTCCGATGCTTCTTAACTACCCCCCATAAAACATAAAGTATACAGTATTAATGAAGAGCATTTTTTTTATCAACAGGATACGCCCTCAGTCAAGGTTCCGTATACAGCAGAGGTGACTGTAGAGTCCAATTTAGTTGTATTGATGGGTGCATTAAGAGAGGGCCAACAACAGCTGGATGATAGTTATATGACTTATAAGTAAGTACCTGTTCATAAATTAGAAAATATTTTGAAGTTAATCCAGTTGTTTTTGGTAATATTCTTGTAAAAGGGAAATACTGCACATCCTACAATTATAATCCGTAAAGTAAAACTAATATTGCTGCTCATATTTTGTTTTATTTATTAATATGAAATTAGATTAATTATATGAATTATTTTGATAATAAATTATAAGTGCCGTAATGATCCTACTTGTATACAAGAAATACCATTTTTATCATTATATTTTTAAACTTGTTTACTACTGCCACATTCCTAATAGCTGGAGGATATATTCCAAGATTACAGTACTATTTTAAGAGAGCCTTGTTTCCCCGCATGCTCAAAGGATATAGAGCTTGTGTAGTCACTGTTCATATTATTCTAGAATCAGAAAGCTTTGAATAGGAAAATTTTCAAGTATGAACTTCTTAAAGTCGACGTTTTTTTAAAGTTATTGAAATTTTTAAACTTTAAGTGTATTTTTGGAAAGTAATGTTTATGAACAGATGCTCAATGTTGTTTTAGTTGTTTACCATTTATTGTGTCACTATTAATCCCCATTCAAATAGGAATGGCAACAGACAAACTAAAGCGGGAGAAGTATTACTGCTTGCCCTGCCTGACAGCCTGCAGCGGGCTCCAGTCTGAGTTTGTCATTTTTGAGCCATATGCTCTAACTCTTGCACTGCAGTGTAATTTAGATTATTCCTCTTTTGAATCTACATTACTCATTGAAATGAATCTTACATACAGTATATTACATCTTACAAGAATAGTTCTTTTATTTCAGATTCCGTCAGCCAATTCCTATTCCTTCCTACCTAATTGCAATAGCTGTTGGTGCTTTGGAGAGTAGAAAAATTGGTCCTCGCTCACATGTTTGGTCAGAACCAGAAATTGTAGAGAAGGCAGCATATGAGTTTGCAGAGGTACTAATTTTACTCCGGATTTCAGTATTATATATACAGTAATATATATATATATATATATATATATATATATATATATATATATATATATATATATATATATATATATATATATATATATATATATATATATATATATATATATATATATACAGTATATATATATATATATATATATATATATATATATATATATATATATATATATATATATATATATATATATATATATATATATATATATATATATATATATATATATATATATATATATATATATATACAGTATATATATATATATACAGTATATATATATATATATATATATATATATATATATATATATATATATATATATATATATATATATATATATATATATATATATATATATATATATAGAGAGAGAGAGAGAGAGAGAGAGAGAGAGAGAGAGAGTTCATCTTTAAAAATGGTATGATACGATTCCATACATGCAGAAGTGATAATTCTTTTCTCTCTCTCTCTGATGAATTAAGTCAGCATAATCCATTATTGTTATAATTATTATTATTCAATAAATGCATACGAGATAATGTTCGCTAAACTTTAGGCCATTGATGTTGAAACGACTA
>JAXCGZ010002805.1:30000-34743 GCA_037179515.1 Halocaridina rubra | reverse complement strand
ATATACGTGTATATATATATATATATATATATATATATATATATATATATATATATATATATATATATATATATATATATATATATATATATATATATATATATATATATATATATATATATATATATATATATATATATATATACATATATATATATATATATATATATATATATATATATATATATATATATATATATATATATATATATATATATATACATATTTATACGTATATATATATATATATATATATATATATATATATATATATATATATATATATATATATATAAATATATATATATATATATATATATATATATATATATATATATATATATATATATATATATATATATATATATATATATATATAAATATTTATATATATATATATATATATATATATATATATATATATATATATAATATATATATATATATATATATATATATATATATATATATATATATATATATATATATATATATATATATATATATATATATATGTGAGTGTGTGTGTGTGTGTGATTGTGTGTGTGATAACCTTGTTGTGCTTAAAGGAAATATCCCCTAGATCGTAACTGCCCGTCTCCTGGTCGGTTCCATTTTGTGCTTAGAGATACTTTTCATACTTGCCTTTAAATTTATGGATTGAGTTAACATTAAATACCTCCTCGCTTAGCGAATGCCAATTATCAACTTCTCTTACACTAAAAATGTACTTCCTTCCATCCTGTAAAGAAGTTTTCTTACGAAACTTCTTACTATGCCCTGTATAGGTACTGCTATAGGTAAAAATGGAAAAGCCTTTAAAACCTCGAATAACGTTGGATCAGGTAAGCGCTGCTGAAGTATACGTGAATATGATGAACAAGAACCTTAAATATGCTACTTATGCTGTAAGTTTTAAATCTTTGGGAGCAATAGATATTGAATTTTTCCGTCGGTCTCAAGAGACTCTTTCGAGGTCGAAAGAGTCTCATTTTGTAAAGCGAACCATAGCAGACATAAGATGAAGGTGTGGCATTATTGCGGAGTGAATGAATGGTAAATAAGGTAGTAGAATGGAAAGAAGTATCATCTAGGCTGATGTGGGTGAGGGCAAGGATAGGAAGGGAATGTTGGGCTTTTGTTAGTGCATATGGGCCAGGATGTGAGAGAAGTGAGGAAAAGCGGGATATATTCTGGAATGAGTTAACTAGATGTGTGGATGGTCTGAGTAGAAGGAACTATGTAGTTGTGTTGGGTGACTTGAATGCCAGAGTTGGTGATGGAGAGATAGAAGGTGTTGTAGGAAAGTATGGGGTACCAGGTGGGAATGAGAGTGGCGAGAGACTGTTAGATATGTGTGTGGAGCAAGAGTTGGTGATAGGTAATAGTTTATTTAAGAAGAAGTTAATAAATAAGTATACATGGATGAGATTGGCAAATGGAAGAGTGAAAGAAAGAGCATTGATGGATTATGTGTTGGTAGCAAAGAGCATGGTTGGTAGAGTGAAAGATGTGCATGCATTCAGGGGTGTGGCTGCTGGGATGTCTGATCATTTTTTGGTTGAAGCAAAAGTGGTAGTAGCAAAAGATTGGGAAATAGTGTGGGGGGATGTAGAAGGGAAATAGCGAAGGTGGAAGAGTTGAAAAAGCCAGAGAAGAGACAGGAATATCAGGACAGGTTGAGAGTGGCATGTCACAAGGTGAAAGAAAGGGACATGCAAGTGATGTGTGTGGAAAGAGGTTGTTGGAGGTGGCATGAGGAGGGGCAGCAAGTGGTGGAATGAAGGGGTGAAAATGAAGGTGGAAGAGAAAAAGAGGGCTTTTGAGGAATGGCTGCAGTGTAAAAGTAGGGAGAAGTTCGAAAGATATAAGGAGAAAAATGTGGAAACCAAGCGGAAGGTAGAGGAAGAGGTTGGCAAATGTCAGGTGGGGACAGGATTTTAGTAGGTCATATGAGGAAAATAAAAAGAAGTTTTGGAAAGAAGTGAAGAGAGTAAGGAAGGGTGGATCGAGGATGGAAGAGACAGTGAAAGATGTGAATGGACAGATGTTAAGAGGGAACGATGCAAGGAAAAGATGGGCAGAATATTTTGAGTGCTTGCTGAATGTTGATGAAGATAGAGAGGCAGCTATAGTGGCAGTGGGGGGGGGTTCAAGTGCCAGTAATGGGAGAAGAAAATGAGAGAGAGATTACATGAGAGGAGGTGAAAAGGGCATTGTATGGAGTGAAAGCAGGTAAAGCACCTGGAATGGATGGTGTGAGAGCAGAGATGTTGAAAGAAGGGGGTGTGACTGCATTGGAATGGTTAGTGAGAGTGTTTAATATATGCTTTATGTTGTCATTGGTGCCAGTGGAATGGGTGATTGCCTGTACAGTGCCCCTATACGAGGGTAAGGGAGATGTGTATGAATGCAGTAATTTTAGGGGTATAAGTTTGTTGAGTGTGGTAGGAAAAGTGTAGGGTAAGATACTGGTTAATAGGATTAGGGATAAGACAAAATATGTGATCATGGAAGAACAGAGTGGTTTTAGAAGAGGTAGAGGTTGTATAGATCAGATTTTTATAGTTAGGCAGTTAAGTGAGAAATATTTAGCAAAGGGTAAGGATGTGTATTTTGCATTTTTGGATCTGGAGAAAGCATATGATAGAGTTGATAGAGAGGCTATGTGGAATGTTTTGAGATTATATGGAATTAATGGTAAATTGTAGCATGCAGTGAAGAGTTTGTATGAGGGCAGTAGAGCTTGTGTTAGGGTAGGGAATGAAGTGAGTGAGTGGTTTCCAGTGAGTGTGGGACTGAGACAGGGATGTGTGATGTCACCATGGCTGTTCAGTTTGTATATTGATGGAGTTGCAAGAGAGGTGAATGAGCGAGTGTGTGGTCGAGGTTTGAGAATGGTAAATGGGGATGATAACGAGTGGGAGCTGAATCAGTAGCTGTTTGCAGATGATACTGTGGTGGTGGCAGATTCAGAGGAAAAGCTGTGTCAGTTAACGTCAGAATTTGGAATGGTGTGTGAGAGAAGGAAGCTGCGAGTGAATGTGGGAAAGAGTAAGGTTATGAGGTGTACAAGAAATGAGGATGGTGCTGGATTGAATGTTATGTTGAATGGAGAGACACTTGAGGAAGTTAAGCAGTTTAAGTATTTAGGCTCGGTTATAGCTGCAAATGGTGGAGTGGAAGCAGATGTGTGTCACAGAGTGAATGAAGGATGTAAAGTGTTGGGTGCATTGAAAGGAGTGATGAAGAATAGAGGGTTGGAAATGAATGTTAAGAAAGTTTTGTATGAGAAAGTGGTTGTGCCAACTGTGATGTATGGATCAGAGTTATGGGGTATGAAAGTAAGTGAGAGACGGAAACTAAATGTGTTTGAGATGAAATGCCTGAGGAGTATGATTGGTGTATCTCGATTGGATAATGTCAGGAATGAAGTGGTGAGAGCAAGAATGGGTGAGAGGAGAGAAATTGCAGGCAGAGTAGATATGAATGTTCTGAGATGGTTTGGCCATGTGGAAAGGATGGATGATGAAAGGCTGCTGAAAAAGGTGATGAATGCGAGAGTTGATGGGAGAAATGCTAGAGGGAGGCCTAGGTTTGGATGGATGGATGTAGTAAGGAGAGCCCTGAATGATAGGAGGATGGATGTGAGGGAAGCAAGCGAGCGTGCTAGGAAGAGGAATGAGTGGCAAGCGATTGTGACGCAGCTCTGATGGGCATCTGCTGTTGCCACGGGGCTGCATCTTACAGAGGTAGCCCTGTGGTAGGGGCAGTAGGAGGAGTTGGCAGTTGTGAAGCGACACAGGTTGTGGAAGAGCCGGGAGGATGGGCTGTGGCACTCCAGCAGTGCCATCTGAACGGTCGCTAGCTCCCTCGTCATTGCCCATAGAGCAAAGTAATCCCCTTATTGTTTTCCTTTCTTGATGTCGGCTACCCCCCAATTAAAGGGGGAAACAGCCAAGGTAGAGATAGATTATCTTTTTCCCATGGGTTCACTGAATATTTTCTTTGATAACCTCCTGGCCCCTACATGTCTGAAGAAGTAGACCATTACTCCTCTGGGGTGCATTATCATTGATTATTTGTCAAAAACTTAATGCATACCATGGGGTTTGGGATTCTTGGGAATCAAACCCTGCTGGATATTTTCTTTTTAATTATTTAACTTCGCCTTCTCTTTTCTATTTAACTCCCTGCAACCTCCCAACTTGCTTTGATGTCATATCTGGTCATTCCTCTACTTTAAATTAATTTTTTGCAAGCAAAAGCATTAACCTACTCTATAATTGTACTATCTCCTATGGGCCAGGCCTTTGGTACTAGTGACCACTTTCTTGCTGTATTCACTTTTCTGGAGTACCCATTATGGCAACCCATCAAGTATTATGGTAGGTGGGTCTTTGAAGACTCTCTTTGGCCTGACTGGGTATGACATTGAGAGTCACCTCCTCTAAATTTGGGAGTTCCATAGAAAATATCTGGGAAATACTGATGAATGGCTTGAATCAAGAAGCATCTTACACATTCCTACATCTATCAGGAGTTTAATCTCCAAAGTATAGTGCTCCTTAGTGGACTATGAAATGCTTCTTACCTCAAGCCCTGAGAAGACGTGTAAGGATAGAATTGAGATATTTGCATTTACAAGAGAAGGCTTGAAAATTGCAAGAGGGCCATATGTTCTGCAATCCATGCTTCCTTGCATTCTTATTGCTTTCATTTTTCATCTTATCATCTCTCTTT
>JAXCGZ010002805.1:5000-25000 GCA_037179515.1 Halocaridina rubra | reverse complement strand
ATGACTTCTGAGAATCGGAGAATATTTGTGTGATTACCCATTTGCAATTACCTAATTGTGTTTAGGGGAAAGAGCCCTATGATCGTAACACCCAGTCTCTTGGTCGGCTCCATTTTTGTACTGAGTGGTTACTTATCATATTTGTCCTTTAAAATATGACTTGATTTAGCATTAACTACTTCCTAGCTCAGCAAATTCCAATCATCAACTACTCTTACACTAAAAAAGTACTTCATTACATCCTGCAAAGAAGTTGTCTTAGAAAGCTTCAAACTAGGACCTCTAATTCTAAAGCCACCCATGTCAATTTATTGATCCCTATCCACTCAGTCAAAACTATGAAGGAACTTAAAAACCTTCATCATATCCCCCCTCATTCTTTTAGCTTCGAGAGTTGGAAAGTCTAATTCTCTCAGCATCTCCTCATAACTGAGTTTACGAATTTCTGGCACCAGTTTTGTTTCTTGTCTTTGAACTCTTTCCAGCTTATTTATGTGCTTTTTCAAGAATGAATTCCAAAATGGGGCTGCATATTCAAGCTTTGCCTGCACATAAGTTACATTAATATTTCTGAACATTTCCATTCTCCATGTGCTGGAAGGCTACCCTTGCAGTTGCTAAGAGAGCATATGTTGCCCTTACTGCTCCATTTATATGCATTTATATGCATATCTGCCAATATGTTTACTCATAGATCTCTCTCATTCTCCGTCTCTTGAAGTTCTGTTCCTGCTATTGAGTATTTAAGTTTGTGCCCTCTCGCACTTGTACCCATTCCCGTTACCTTTCATTTTAAAATATAGAATTTCATTAGTCACTTTTCTTACCACTAATGCAGACTATATTGGTCTTCTGGAAGGTCTCTACCATTGTTCATATCTCTTACTTTCTCCACAATCTTTGCATCATCTGCACACATATTCAAGAAGGAATTTACAGACTCTGGTAGGTCATTTATGTATACAATGAAGAAAAGTGGCCCTAAACTGATCCCTTCTCCATTCAGAGATTGAATGTATTACTCTAACCCTCTGTTCCCTTCTTTGTAAGTAAGTTTTTATCCATTTAAAGACATTTCCACCTATTCTCGCCATCATTTGCATATTTTTAATAAGTATCCCATGTGGGACCGAATCAAATGCATATTAAAAAATTATGAAAATGCAATCTGCCCAGCCTTCTCTTTTTTGTATGATCCAGCTTATGTCATCATAAAAATCTAATAAGTTTGTTACTGTTAATATGCGTTCACTTAAGCCATCTTGTCTTACTGATAAAAATTTGAATGATTCAAAGTGAAGAGAGATGTGTTTTCTTAGTAGTTTCTCCATAATTTTGAAATCTATGCTTATCAAGGAAACAGGCCTATAGCTAAGAGCTGTATCTCTCCAACTCTCTTTGAAGATGGGTACCACGTTCGTTTGTTTCCAGCATCTTGGAATCTCTCAAGATTCCAGCGACTTTTTATATATGGTGCATAGCACCACTAATATTGGCTTAGCATATTTCTTAAGTATATATCATCAGGACCTGTAACTTTATGAGTATCTAGCTTCATCACTGCTTTATATACTTGTGTGGCTGAAAACATGATGTTCTCTAATACCGGCCCATGTACTCTTATATCTGCAATCTGAGGGGGTGGGGTATTTCTGCTGTAATTACTGACTGACACTCATTCTTCAATTTTTTGCAGATCTCTTTATCCCTCTCAACGATGCTTCCATCCACTCTCTTTAACTCTAAGACCTGTTCTTTGACCTTCAGTTTTCCTCTTACAAAGCTGTGGAAAGGTTTGGGATTTTCTTTAGCCTTCCTGGTGATATCCCTTTCATAATCTCTCTCTGCCTATCTTCTTTTATAAGTCTGCTAGGCATTTATGTCTTTTCTCCTCCTATGCCTTTTCAAGCATTTATCTCTCCACTCCTTTCCCCTCTTACGCTCATTATTGAACCATTTCTCTCTGGCATAACTCCTGTTTTGGTGGAAGGTATGCAGCAACAAGTGACTATCTACTCATATTCCTCACAAAAGATTTTGTACATTTCTTGCATAGATTCGTTGTTGAATAAGATTCTCCCGTCAATATCAACAAAAAGCTCATTCATTCTGATGTAATCCCCTTTCGGGTAGGTCCTCCTCGTGTCCTTTTCAGTGCCTTTACTTTCAGGCAAAATATCTTTGATGATATACTCCATCAACACACACAGTGGTCACTTTTATCAAATTGTGATTCATACTCAATTATTCCAATATCCAACACTTTATATTTGAATTTTAGATCAAACAGTGATGGTTCTTCCCCACCCCTAGCCCTCGTTGGTGCCATACATTTTGGTGTAGGAAATTACAGAATCTAGTAATTCTGCCCCAAATAAGTCCTCCCAACTGTGTGGGTCAAGATTTATCTAATCTATCTATGATTAAAGTCTCCCATAATCAAAATACTACACTTTCTCTTCCATGTGATGTTAACAACTGAGTATATGATTCACTAGTAACCATATGACTTTTCTCATAAACTTCTGACTTGTGTTGATTTCTTGGTAGGTTTTATATATATAGCAATTATTATAATGCTCTCTGACCAGGTATTCATTCGAGCTACAAAAAATTCCTTGAACTCACTTTCTATAGCAAAGTTTGTGTTTGTGTGTCTGTGTTGTTTTTGAACAAAGCTTTTTCATTTGCTATAAACAGAATAATAAAGTAATATGGACTTGTTTTAAATTAATGCAAAGAATCTGACTTAAAATTTTAATACTCACCACATTCTAGCACAAGCTCATCAGTGCCGTTGGAACAGTCAGGAACACCATTACATCTCAGGTGACCGGGAACACATTCTCCGGCTCCACACATGAACACCTCACGAGTATGGTTCGTGGTACCTGCAGCATCACAGGATGCTTGATTTTTGCCATTCGTCGTTATCAGGCCTCCGTCAGGATTAGGAACTCCCTCGTTGGTGTCATTAGGGAAGTCATTTTCCTTGAATAACAAGTCTTCTAGGTCAGTGTTGTCATTTAGAACCACAGGGGGATATCTGTTATTATGCTCACTCAATGTTGGCGTATTTTCATATTCAGTGATGTTTGTCTTCCCGTTGGAACTTTTTTTGGATATTGTGTGATTTCTGTTATTCTCAGGAAGGAGAGGATAATCCTTTTCAAGTGATGGGGTGAGCTGTTTATTATTCTTAGATGGACCGGTGTTTTTATCTCTTTCTGTTAGTGATTTTACATCATCAGAGGCATCATCTTTGATATCGTTACCGTTATAGTTAAAATCTACATTCTGAGTATCTGATTTATCTCCAGACTTTGCAACATGTTTATCGGTTTCGTAAGATTGGATGAGAATTTTCTTACTTTCTTCATTTTGATGCACATCATTTTTTAAAACATCATTCATAGCTTGAATAGGGAGTTCCTCTTTATATTTGGTAGATTCATTCATAAACAACAGTATATCAGGGTCGTATTGACCGGGTGTAGAAAAATTAGCTTCTGTGTTTTCTTCCAAAAAAAAGTTGTTTTTACTGTAAATCATTGTAGATAGATATCCCTCTTCGATATTTTCTTTTGAATTAGTCACCTGTTCTCTGCTATTCGGCTTATATAATGACCCCTCGTTACTGCGATTACTCTCAGTGACTGCCATTTTAAGTCCGATTTTATCATGTAGCTCTAAATGAGCTTGATCTCTACTGACTAAAGGATAGTTTGATGGGCTCCTTCCGTCATATTTCAAAAGAAGAGATTTATCTTTTGCAACCTCGTTTTGAGGTATTTCTTCGCTACCATCATCAACCCTTATTTCTAAGGCGGTGCTGCCATCTTCAGCAGAGGATTTACTTGCATGGGTACTATTATCTTCGACAAGGAGCCTACTAGCAACAGCATCTGCAAATAAGAGAAAAGTGAAACATGAGTACATACAAGATTTTTACTTCATGAATTTAATTATGTTTCTTACATGGTGATTTCTCTTATGTAAAAGAATACAGAATTTTTTTTACTTGGAGCAAATATATGATCCTAGGAGAACTAGCCCATGCTCTCGTTTTCAATTATTCATTCTAAAATTTTGTACAAACACAAAGTCAAGCATGCGAAAAAGCACTTGAGATTAAGGTTAGTAGAACAAAATATACGCAAATCTCCTGCTCAAACCTGTATTATATTCTGATATTTGTTAGTCTGTTTTTTTTTTTTTGCTATCTTACAAGGAGTTACTGCTTCTTAACCAGTCTAAAAGTTTTTTATATATTTTCAAAAAATTATTTCTCTCTCTATATCAGTTGGCGAGGGATGATCTGGTTGCCCTGCAGAAGTGCGTGCACACGGAGTATTGGCAGAAATTTACGGATAGTATTAACCATCAGACTAGCGCTGGGACTATGTGGCATCTTATAAGGAAGGCTGTCAAGAAGAAACCCACCTGTGCTCTACACCACAGTCCACTTGATATGCTCAGGACCTCATTACTACCTGGTCAGCACAGTCACAAACTTGCAACCTTCCCGGGAACGTTCAAGAGGCACTCTCCACCCACCGCAGTGTTCGTAACCTCCGCCTAATGGGTGCATTACTACAGACGGATGAAGAGGATGACATCCTATTCACAGAGGATGAACTACGACTTGCTCTTGCTAGGATTAAGGCTACTGCCCCTGGGGAGGATGGTCTTACATATCAAGTTCTCCGTCTTCTTCAGAAAGTTCCTGGTAACCCCCTACTGCATCTCTTCAATCTTTGCTTTTGCTTGGGGCATGTGCCCTCTGCCTGGACCAGAAGCACTATTATTCCTCTACCAAAACCTGGAACCGACAAATTTAGGCCTATCTCCCTCACCTCCTGCTTCAGCAAAGTGTTTGAACGCATCCTTCTTGCCCGGCTCATGCACCGTCTACAGGATAAACTCTCCCCCAGTCTTTATGGTTTCCTCCCACAACGGAGCACACATCACTGCCTCGCTGAACTCTACACCCGTCTTTCTCCCACCAGTGTGGTCGCCTTCCTGGACCTCAAATCTGCCTTCGATATAGCCAACAGGGAAATTATTCTTGACCAACTGGTGGACTTTGGAGTTCGGGGGAACATACTGAAATGGATACGGGGATATCTCTGCAACAGAACATCAAGTGTCCTTTTTAAAGGGTCGTATAGCTCCTATGAACGGTTTGAACTGGGTACTCCTCAGGGGGGTGTGCTAAGTCCTTTTCTATTCAATATCCTTATGCATCGTCTACTCTCCCTCCTTCCTGTCATCCCCGGTACTACAGTTACCTGCTATGCGGACGACATATGCATCCACACGACCTCAACTCACGACCTTCAGCACATGCTCCATGATTTTTACGTGTCTGCTACCTCCTGTGGCCTTATTATCTCCCCAGAAAAAAGCAGGATTTTTACTTCACGCAACTGCAGAGCACTGCCCGCATTCGCCATGGGTGGTAATGTCATCCCTCACTGCACACAGTACACGTATTTAGGTGCACCAGTTCGGATCACCCCAGCTATACCTGCACGTCAACGAATTCATCCCTTTGTGAAGAGCCTTCTTGACCGTCTGGAGCCCCGCTTTCCACCTGTCAAGTGGCTTGCCAACAATGCTGCAGGAGTCTCCATCCCAGTGGTGAGGACCCTCTACATCCTACTACTTCGGTCAGTGGTTGACTATCTGTCTCCTGCCTTGTGTCAACTTCCTAGACCAGCTCTCGAGCCACTTGAAAAGTACCAGAATCGAGTCATGAGATTTATCTTGGGATGTTCTCTCTCTACCCGTATTGTGAGTATGCAGCTGGAGCTCAACTTGCCCCCTCTTGTGGAGAGGATTTATGCCAATGTGTCCTATTTTACTGTTAAGTGTCTTCACTACCCCTTTCTTGCTCCATACTTCTCTGCTGTCATGAGGACGACCCTGGATCCAGACGCACCCAGGCTCCCACTTCGAGCAGGAGGTCATAACCTTATCAGGGTGGTGAGTGACATTCTCCGTGGCCTTGACATCGACCTGCCAGTGCAGACGGCTGTCCCAGATTTACCACCCTGGCGTGTCCCCCTCCCCGCTGTCACATATACACCGACCTCGAAGGATGTCTATCCCCCCTTGCAGAGACAGTTAGCTCTGGAGACTATCGCTGATGTGTCCACGTCTGTCCCTGCAGCACACCACGTCTATGTTGATGGTTCTGTGCAAGCAGATGGGAGGGCGGCATGTGCTGTGTTTTCCCCCACCATGGAGCCGCCTGTGCCGGCTGATTCATGGATTGGCCGTAGACTACCCACCTCGTCGAGCTCCACCTACTGTGAACTGAATGCCATCTTGGATGCCGTGACTCTCCTTGTTCGACGACGAGTGAATGGGGTAATAATTTGTGACTCCCAATCGGCCCTACAAGCCCTATCCTCACCAAGACCCATCTGTGGATGTGCTGTGGGAGATATACTATGTTGCCTCGCGGCCGCTCGGGATGCTTCTCTTGTTGTGTCGTTTGTATGGACGCCATCTCACATTGGGCTGACTGGCAACGACACAGCGGATCGTCTTGCCAAGGCGGCCTGTATGCTGGATGGGCATGCTGTGGATGCTGAGCCCTCCCTCCGATGCCTACGTAACATCATCTACTCAGCTGGGTTTGCCATGACGGTCCAGCGCAGGGACACGGAGAGGGCCAACAGTGTGTCCATACAGCACCATGATCACTTTCTTCACAGTCGCTACAAGTATCGCAGACGCGGGTTAATGGTACGGAAAAACAATGTAGTTAGTGCTCGGCTCAGAATGGGGTATCGGCCTTTATGGCAGGTCTCCCAGACTCTAGATATGCTACAGTACACCTCCTGTAAATTATGCGACCATCCTAATGCTAACACTCTTGACCACTATTGTCTTCAGTGCCCCACAGTGAGAGATGTTTTACTACGAGGTCAGAACTTAATACAGATCTGTTCAATTTTACTTAATGATGACAACCTTGATGTTATTCGTGCTCGTTATCCTCACTTTGGTGGCCATTAATTATATTGAATTATACATATATTTTCTGTATGTTGCTGTATAATTCTGTTTGTGCATTCTGCGTTTCTCTGAGCTTTACTTTTGTATATAATGTACTCTGTGCTGCCATACTGTGAGTGTTTTGTTAGTATGCAGCAATGTTTTATCAATGTGTACACCTCCCTGTAAACTATGTTCTATTCTTGGTTTTGTATCCATTTGAAGCATTATTTGTATGAACTCATGTAATGTCTGACGCCTTGGCGCAATAAATTAATAAAATAAAAATAATCTCTCTCTCTCTCTCTCTCACTCTCTCTCTCTCTCTCTCTCTCTCTCTCTCTCATTATATTTACATGAAATTATTACTTTTTAACCTATATGACGTTAGTGTTTAATTTCCTATAATTACTAGGCATTATTATTTCTCAGCCAGGGAACTTGTACATCTGTTGTATTTAATAAGCAATAATGAGTATTTCGTCTGTCTTATAAGCTTTTATGATCTCTTAAGCCAGTAACATTAAAACTGTCTTGCAACAAGGAAGGAGAGACTTTTCGTTACACAAAGTTTTGTTTTATCATCTGTAACCCCAGTAACTTCTATTAAAGTTCACTTCATGTAGTAGACAATTACAACGAGCTCCTTGTTGCTCGTATTGGCTACAGAAATAAGGTTTTTGGAAGTCAAGGCCTTAAACAGATCCTTTTAGTAGTGGTTTCCGATATCCTTTTATTTCGGTACCCAATTACTGACCATTTAAAGTGAAGTCACTATCCAATGAGTGACTAATCTGCTCTTTCTGGCTTTGAAGTAAACATAGTTATACGGAAGCAAAAAGGAATATATTTATTTAATCTATGCCCGTATTTATGCCTATCTTTCATTGCCTTTGAAAGCTGTCCCTAAATAGATTTTTAGTAATGGCTAAGACCACAGCCACACTCATAAACAGCATCAGATATATATATATATATATATATATATATATATATATATATATATATATATATATATATATATATATATATATATATATATATATATATATATATATATTATTTCTATTTCGATAAATACGAGCACGCGGTTAGCTTGTAGTTCATACTAGAGTCATCTTCAAAGAGCGAGATATAAGGGTACATACATACATACATACATACATACATACATACAATGGCCGTAATCCTCCATGTAAGAGGGGTGTCCAGGTAATATTATATATCTATTCACTAGAAGACCCAGTTACCCCATTATTTACATCTTTAGCTCCTAAGGGATAGAGTATTATTACCACCGTCGCACTTCTCGGGGCATCCACAGTGCAATCGATTCAAAAGTTCTACTGCCTTAAGACCAGAGAGCCGTGGTTGGTTTACCCAAACCATTAATGTGTGGCTCTCTGAGGACAATTCCAAATATAGTAAAGGTGCAGGGCTTTACTATGGATATTTACTTGTTCACTTTGCAGGCCGGTAGACGCCTTGCTAAATATTGTGTTTATTTTTATTATGCTGTCTAAGCATTTTTTCCATCTCCATTGCTCTTGAATGGTATCTTTAATTACCTGCGACTGGATAGCTTCATTCATAGTTTTAGAGCAAATTATATGAGAGTTATCAGTCATTTCAAGCACATGCTGAAAAGAGTAGGCTTGAGGCAGTCAAGACGGTGAAAGAGGATGTGCTTCTGAGAAGCACATTTCTTTTGTAGATCAGTTGATACAGTGTCTGCCTCCCACCAAAATGTACCCATACTTCTACTCGCCAAAATGAGTTTTACAAGCTCTCCACTCTTTATCCATCTGATAGGATAAGGAGAAACTAGTGTCGTCCCTTCTGTTAGTAGGTCCATACCTCGGTAATAATAATAATAATAATAATAATAATAATACTTTATTTCCATTTCAATACAATGGGTATTCGTCAGCCAGGGTAAGCCCCAACCCCCCACTGTGGTGTCCACCCACAGCAGTTCCTGCCAGTAAACAGCTTAAACTCTCGGTCTTGGACGGGAACCGATCTTTCGACCTCATGAATGCGAAGCCAGCGCGTTACCACTTTACTAGTAAGTACACCATTAGCTTTGTCGGTGTTTGATGAAAATGTCAAGGTACACGTCTGACAGTTCACATGTAAAAAAAAAATAAAAATAACTGTAGACATTTAATTAAATGGTAAAAGGAATGATTCTTCATTAATCCTCTTATTCGATCCCTCTTATTCGATCCCAGCACACTTATGGGATTACTTTATGATGAAAAGGTTAGTCCTAGGAATATGCTTTTTTTTTTTTCTCCTCCTCTCGCCATTTACCTTCACTTCTCCTCCTGTTACTCCTCCTCCTCTCCTCCTTCTTCTCTTCCTTCGCTTCTTATTCATTTTCCTCCTCCTTCTCCTCTCTTTCTTCGATTCCTTCTTCTCTTCCTCCTCCTGTATTCTTTCGCTTCTTCCTCCTCCTCCTTACTTTCCTCCCTCGTTTCTTACTCCTCCTTTCTTCTTTCTCTTCTCTTTCCTACTCCTCCTCCTCCTTCACCTTACATATGTCCTTCGCTTTTCATTCCTCCTCCTCATTACTCTCTTCATTCACTCGTTCTCCTCCTCCCTCCACCATACTCTCTTCCTTAGCTTCCTTCTCCACCTTCTCCTTTCTTTCTGCACCTCATCATCCTTTCTACCTTTTGGTAGTGGACGTAACCTTCTTGTTCATTTTATGGCAGATCTTTCCATGTACCTATAGAATCGCTGTACCTCTCAAGCATCTTGGAGACAAGACGTAGGTCTTGCTCAAAGGTGTACGTTTTCTTACACCAACTCTCTATATTGATTTGGGTTTGAGTTTGGCGCTGAGTTGTTATGATATTTTCCCATAGTGGCTGAATTTCAGTTCACAATATCTTATTAATATATATATATATATATATATATATATATATATATATATATATATATATATATATATATATATATATATATATATATATATATATATATATATATATATATATTTTTTGTCTCTGAGGTTATTTTAATTCAGTGGCCTTCCGGTGCTTAGGCTATCTTCCTGTAGGGTTTAATTTGCATCTATATTACATTTATGTGAAAAAGTCTGTGCAAGGCTTTATGACGGCTTTGGAAACGATTCATACTTGGAAGACATGACCATTCTTTGGAATGAACGGAAGGAATATGACACCTCAGTCTATCGTTAGATGTACAGTATATAATTTTTTCTTATTTTGCTAACCTGATTATCTTAATCACACTTAAGCTAACATAATATTATATCAGTATTCAAACCTCCATTCCTATAAATGCTATTTCCCTCCTTCGCTGGGCCTCACTTAACAATTTACTAATCATACAACTGTTTTCTCAGTGATTAGCTTGTGGTGGTTTTTCTTTGGTTGAAACGGATTTTCCAACTAAACCTAGTGCCTGGCAAACCTACACACACTTTATTTTTTTCAAAATGGCTAAATAGATGTCGTGACTTTGCATTATCTTATCTGAGATCTTTTAGTCAAATGCATTCATTCTCTCAGTATTTATAATACATAGTATTTATTACTCATCATTGATCTTTATATTCTCTCTCTCTCTCTCTCTCTCTCTCTCTCTCTCTCTCTCTCTCTCTCTCTCTCTCTCTCTCTCTCTCTCTCTCTCTCTCTCTCTCTCTCTCTCTCTCTCTCTCTCTCTCTCTCTCTCTCTCTCTATCTATCTATCTATCTATCTATCTATCTATCAATAGGTATTGATTTTCAGTATTGTATGATATATCAGAAATGTTATACAGCGGCTTCAATAACTGTCTTAGCCTCCGTGATATTGAAGGGATCGGGGTTTCCTCCCTTTCTAGAAAGGAATACAGATACTTTATTAGAATCTGATTTCCATGCAAAAGTGAGAATTATAGATCATAAAACAAATTATTTTGAAATCTCCGATTCTTGTAAATTAATACAGCCTTGCCTATATCACCCTAACCCACCTCATCAATATTGACCCCCTCCAACATATCCTAATATCTAAAGGGGGGTTTACACGGTCAAACAGTTCGTCGAACGCGGTTCGACAAACAAGTGTTTGAAGTGATGTTCGAACGTGTGAACGGGGTATTTGGTTGTCGAACACGTTTGTCAAACGTGTTCGACAACCAAATACCCCGTTCACAAGTTCGAACATCACTTCAAACACTTGTCTGTCGAACCTCGTTCGACGAACCGTTTGACCGTGTAAACCACCCTTAACTCCCAACCTAAGCGAAACTAATTTGTCGAAAACTAAACTAGCCCAACGTAAGCTAATCTACCTCACTTTTCCTAACGAACAAACTAATCTACACTAACTTATAAAAACTTAACAAAGCAAACATAACCTAACTTACTTTACTCTAACCTACCGTACCTTAACGAAATTTAGCCTAACCTACCCTGACCTGACCTTGCTTAGCATACCCTGACCTCATGTAATATAACCTAATGTTCCCAATTTGACCCGACCTAAAATACCCCAACGTAACCCACCTTTACATAATCTTTCCTCTTCTAACTTATCGAATCTAACGTAACCTAACTTAAATAAACGTATCCTAACGTACCTACCCTAACCTAACCAAACTTAGCGTCATATTCGTCAACGTAAACTTACCAATGACAGAAGGTCTTTTGAACTTATGTAGGCCTGGCTACCCTAATTTTCTTTAGCCAAAGTTAACTTATCCTAACCTAACCGTTTCTAATGTTACCTGACCATTTTATCTAAATGATTATTAGATATTATAGTATATTTCTAACGACAAGATTTCGGTAAGAACTTGAATTACAGTTCTTAACTCAGAGCATTAGCAGAGCCTGAATCATCACACTCATGAAATTTCGATGATGGTTCTCAAAGATTACTTTTGAAGCATCTTCAACGCCCCTTGGCATATAGAAGATAGAAGTAAAAATATTTAAATATGGGTGAACACTAATAGTACAGTTTTTTTTTTTTCACAGAAGTTTAAGACCAGGCTCATACATTGCACTAATAAGTTTTGAGAGTCAAATAAAGAGTAGTATCATTTTACCCAGCACCTCTTTGGAAATACAAGGCGAAGGCAATGATACCCTTTCTATAATAGATATCTACTGTCAACTTGTCAGACTCAGTACACAAATAGCTATGAGGAGTAGCTGATGGAACAGTATCTAAGCGAGTTCATGGACTATATGACCCTTATACATAATAATTGGTTATGAAAAATGCATATAAAATGTATATGATAAGCATATATATATATATATATATATATATATATATATATATATATATATATATATATATATATATATATATATATATATATATATATATATATATATATATATATATATATATATATATATATATTTTGGGTGGAACATAATATTTTGCATGGGACTAGGAAGTAGGCCGTGTATAGTACATTTTTGTATCTTATCTTCTAAGTTTATTCTTTTTTTTCTTGATAGAGTTTGCTGGTTGGCTGCCCCCATGGCTATCAAAGTTGGAGACAAGAAACTATTCGTGTTGATGACCGAATCCAGGCAAATGAATACTGTGAGGCCATGGATGATGGTGCTACCATAATTACACAGAAGTGGATCGCCAACCAATAGGGCTGAAGTGGGCGTTGGGTTGCTGAGGGGATTTGACAACGTCCACTCGACCTTTTATTCTAATGAAATAGAAATATTCCCCCCAGGAAACCAAAAACACCATTCCAGAACCATGCGGGAAGCAGCGACGATGTTATGTAAATGTTGCGCAAGAGATGAGTGAGCGCCCACAGAGACTGACTTGATGGTTTGTTCGTCGATACCACAATTCGAGAATGGATGAAGGCTATTCAATCGATTCCAAAGGCCATGAAATCTGCTTTAACTGCCGAGAATCGCCTTTGATATTTCGACATTTGGGTCAGGGGAGGAGGAAGACGTCCTCCACCTCTACCCAAGAGACAAATTGGCTACACGATGTTTCTTACATACGGCGTTTCGTATATAAACAATACGAGGTTTCGTACAATAAAAAACGAGGTTTCGTACAATAGAGAACGAGATTTCGTACAATAGAAAAGTTCAATAAATTGAACTTTAGCTTAGGAAATAAAACTCCACGATACTATTATCTATTTATCAAAAAACTCCATTTTAGTATGTCACGTGATTTTGCGCATAAATTATTTTAACTACTAGTCGGACCTGTATGTTTTTCCGATGTGGAAAAATAGGGGTGCTGTTGGGTATTTCGGCGCATATTTTGGCGGTAAAGTGCATTTTAGTTATTTTTTATTTTTGGTAAATAATCATTCTATGTGTATATATTAGTATTAATACTTATCTCTATATTTCATTTTTCAAATCCTGATTAATCTTACACTTGAATTATGTTTCAATTGTGACTGATAATTAACACAGGAGATCTAAAGATTTTGATATCTTTGATGTGAAAGATTAAGGACCGTTTATTTAGCACTTAACCTCGCTGTATATTAATCCTAACCTAACCTAACCTAACCTAACCTAACCTAACGATATATTTTCGTAAATAATTATGTAAATAATTATATTTATATGTATATTTTAAAATAAAATAACTTTTCAATTGATATTTGACTTTGGAATTTTTTCTTTTAACGTTTTGGGAACCCCCAAAATGGGCCTCCTGCACTAGTATGCCAAATACATTAGAGATTGGATGAAGAAACACTTTATTAGCAATAATTACTGAATTGGCTCATAATCAATTTTAAAGAAAAAATCTATGTACGAAACCTCGTCCGATTTTATATAAAACACGTCGTTCTCTGTACGAAACCACGCTTTTATTTCTATGTACAAAATGCCTATGTACGAATCCTCGTGTCCCCAGCCAAATTCTCTGTCTGGATCATTCGGTGACCTAATTTTAAGAATTAAAGAATCTAGTCATTGAGTGTGCAAAAGATTGAAGACTATGAGAGATACCAAGAATTGGCACAAATACATCTTGGAACAAGAAATTATCTCGCTCTTAAAGGAGTCTGGATATGCATTGTATCGTTCTGAAATGTGCTTTCTCCACAACATTGCTTCATGCTTTTGGATATATGAGGCTCAAAATCAACTTATACATAAATATATACGTATATATATATATATATATATATATATATATATATATATATATATATATATATATATATATATATATATATATATATATATATATATATATATATATATATATATATATATATATATATATATATATATATATATATATATATATATATATATATATATATATATATATATATATATATATATATATATATATATATGTATATATATATATATATATATATATATATATAATATATATATATATATATATATATATATATATATATATATATATATATATATATATATATATATATATATATATATATATATATATATATATATATTCCGGTTTTACGTTACGTACTTCCTTTTCTACCAAGGGCTGGGACGGTTGCTTTCTTGCGAAGGACTTGTATTCGCAGATGTAATCGTTACCAAGAGTGCATGCTCTTGCTAACCTCAGACCGTGACTGGGCGCGAACCCTCGACCTGACGCCTCAGGGTCGCGGACGCTACCGCTTGAACCACGGTGACTACATATATATATATATATATATATATATATATATATATATATATATATATATATATATATATATATATATATATATATATATGTACATATATATATATATATATATATATATATATATATATATATATATATATATATATATATATATATATATATATATATATATATATATATATATATATATATATATATATATATATATATATATATATATATATATATATATATATATATATATATATATATATATATATATATATATATATATATATATATATATATATATATATATATATATATATATATATATATATATATATATATATATATATATATATATATATATATATATATATATATATATATATATATATATATATATATATATATATATATATATACATATATATATATATATATATATATATATATATATATATATATATATATATATATATATATATATATATATATATATATATATATATATATTTATACAAACATATATATATATATATATATATATATATATATATATATATATATATATATATATATATATATATATATATATATATATATATATATATATATATATATATATATATATATATATATATATATATATATATATATATATATATATATATATATATATATATATATATATATATATATATATATATATATATATATACATGTATATATATATATATATATATATATATATATATATATATATATATATATATATATATATATATATATATATATATATATATATATATATATATATATATATATATATATAATATATATATATATATATATATATATATATATATATATATATATATATATATATATATATATATATATATATATATATATATATATATATATATATTTATATATATATATATATATATATATATATATATATATATATATATATATATATATATATATATATATATATATATATATATATATATATATATATATATATATATATATATATATATATATATATATATATATATATATATATATATATATATATATATATATATATATATATATATATATATATATATATATATATATATATATATATATATATATATATATATATATATATATATATATATATATATATATATATATATATATATATATATATATATATATATATATATATATATATATATATATATATATATATATATATATATATATATATATATATATATATATATATATATATTTACGCATATATATATATATATATATATATATATATATATATATATATATATATATATATATATATATATATATATATATATATATATATATATATATGTATATATATTTACGCATATATATATATATATATATATATATATATATATATATATATATATATATATATATATATATATATATATATATATATATATATATATATATATATATATATATATTACGCATATATATATATATATATATATATATATATATATATATATATATATATACATATATATATATATATATATATATATATATATATATATATATATATATATATATATATATATATATATATATATATATATATATATATATATATATATTTACGCATATATATATATATATATATATATATATATATATATATATATATATATATATATATATATATATATATATATATATATATATATATATATATATATATATATATATATATATATATGTATATATTTTTACGCATATATATATATATATATATATATATATATATATATATATATATATATATATATATATATATATATATATATATATATATATATATATATATATATATATATATATATATATATATATATAAATATATATATATATATATATATATATATATATATATATATATATATATATATATATATATATATATATATATATATATATATATATATATATATATATATATATATATATATATATATATATATATATATATATATATATATATATATATATATATATATATATATATATATATATATATATATATATATATATATATATATATATATATATATATATATATATATATATATATATGAATCATTTTTTATCCCAACCGGGACTTCAACCTAGGTCTTATAATTACTAAGTCAATGCGCTACCAGCCTAGGTTCAAGTACCTGTCGGGGTAAACAATAATCCATGTTTACACATATGCAATGTGCTTATTAGGATATATATATATATATATATATATATATATATATATATATATATATATATATATATATATATATATATATATATATATATATATATATATGAATCATTTTTTTACCCCGACCGGGACTCGAACCTAGGTCTTATGATTACTAAGTCAAGGCACTACCACTACACCACAGAAGGTTAAAAGGAATCCAACCTTATAGCTTATATCTGCTATACTTAGGAATGAACGCATTCTAACTGAATGCCCCTATGTTCATATTACAGATTCCCCAACCTCACTCGTGGCTTCATTTAAGCATTTAATTCAATTCCCAATCTCACTCGGGCCAAGAAAATCCAAATAAGCACATTACATATGTGAAAACATGAATCATTTTTTACCCCGACCGGGACTCAAACCTAGGACTTATGATTACTAAGTCAAGGCGTTATCACTACACCACAGAAGGTTAAAAGGAATCCAACCTTATAGCTTATATCTGCTATACTTAGGAATGAACGCATTCTAACTGAATGCCCCTTCCATGAAATACAAATAAGCACTTTACATATGTGAAAACATGAATCATTTTTTACCCCGACCGGGACTCGAACCTAGGACTTATGATTACTAAGTCAAGGCGTTACCACTACACCACAGAAGGTTAAAAGGAATCCAACCTTATAGCTTATATCTGCTATGCTTAGGAATGAACGCATTCTAACTGAATGCCACTATGTTCATATTACAGATTCCCCAACCTTAATCGTGGCTTCATTTTAGCATTTAATTCAATTCCCAATCTCATTCGGGCAATGAAATACAAATAAGCACATTACATATGTGAAAACATGAATCATTTTTTACCCCGACAGGGACTCGAAACTAGGACTTATGATTACTAAGTCAAGGCTCTACCACTACACCACAGAAGGTTAAAAGGAATCCAACCTTATAGCTTATATCTGCTATACTTAGGAATGAACGCATTCTAACTGAATGCCACTATGTTCATATTACAGATTTCCCAACCTCACTCGTGGCTTCATTTTAGCATTTAATTCAATTCCCAATCTCATTCGGGCCATGAAATACAAATAAGCACATTACATATGTGAAAACATGAATCATCTTTTACCCCGACCGAGACTCGAACCTAGGACTTATGATTACTAAGTCAAGGCGCTACCACTACACCACAGAAAGTTGGATTCCTTTTAACCTTCTGTGGTGTAGTGGTAGCGCCTTGACTTAGTAATCATAAGTCCTAGGTTCGAGTCCTGGTCGGGGTAAAAAATGATTCATGTTCTCACATATGTAATGTGCTTATGTGTATTTCATGGCCCGAATGAGATTGGGAATTGAATTAAATACTAAAATGAAACCACGAGTGAGGTTGGGGAATCTGTAATATGAACATAGTGGCATTCAGTTAGAATGCGTTCATTCCTAAGTATAGCAGATATAAGCTATAAGGTTGGATTCCTTTTAACCTTCTGTGGTGAAGTGGTAGCGCCTTGACTTAGTAATCATAAGTCCTAGGTTCGAGTCCCGGTCGGGGTAAAATATGATTCATGTTTTCACATATGTAATGTGCTTATTTATATTTCATGGCCCGAATGAGATTGGGAATTGAATTAAATGCTAAAATGAAGACACGAGTGAGGTTGGGGAATCTGTAATATGAACATAGTGGCATTCAGTTAGAATGCGTTCATTCCTAAGTATAGCAGATATAAGCTATAAGGTTGGATTCCTTTTAACCTTCTGTGGTGTAGTGGTAGCGCCTTGACTTAGTAATCATAAGTCCTAGGTTCGAGTCACGGTCGGGGTAAAAAATGATTCATGTTTTCACATATGTAATGTGCTTATTTGTATTTCATGGCCCGAATGAGATTGGGAATTGAATTAAATGCTAAAATGAAGCCACGAGTGAGGTTGGGGAATCTGTAATATGAACATAGTGGCATTCAGTTAGAATGCGTTCATTCCTAAGTATAGCAGATATAAGCTATAAGGTTGGATTCCTTTTAACCTTCTGTGGTGTAGTGGTAGCGCCTTGACTTAGTAATCATAAGTCCTAGGATCGAGTCCCGGTCGGGGTAAAAAACTGATTCATGTTTTCACATATGTAATGTGCTTATTTGTATATATATATATATATATATATATATATATATATATATATATATATATATATATATATATATATATATATATACATATATACATATATACATATATACTATATATATATATATATATATATATATATATATATATATATATATTTATATATATATATATATATATATATATATATATATATATATATATATATATATATATATATATATATATATATATATATATATATATATATATATATATATATATATATATATATATATATATATATATATATATATATATATATATATATATATATATATATATATATATATATATATATATATATATATAATTTATATATATATATATATATATATATATATATATATATATATATATATATATATATATATATATATATATATATATATATATATATATATATATATATATATATATATATATATATATATATATATATATATATATATATATATATATATATATATATATATATATATATATATATATATATATATATATATATATATATATATATATATATATATATATATATATATATATATATATATATATATATATATATATATATATATATATATATATATATATATATATATATATATATATATATATATATATATATATATATATATATATATATATATATATATATATATATATATATATATATATATATATATATATATATATATATATATATATATATATATATATATATATATATATATATATATATATATATATCTTCTTCTTCGTCTACATCTTTTCCCACTTTTATGTGGGGTTGATGTTTCTGGCCAGTTATCTGTACTGGCCATATTTTGGTTTTGGCAACATTTTTATGGCCGGATGCCCTTCCTGCCGCCAACCCTCCCCATTTACCCGGGCTTGGGACCGG
>JAXCGZ010002804.1:27500-34775 GCA_037179515.1 Halocaridina rubra | reverse complement strand
TATATACACACAAAGGTACAGGAAACGTCCCCTGAGAAATTTTTTTTTTATAATTTTCATATAAAATATGAAGTATAGAACATAAAATATAAAATAATAAATACACAACATGGGGCATATAATTCGTGGATGATTCAGTTACGTTTTGGGTGATGGGTCATGGAACGGTTGAGTCTGGTAGATTCGATCTCTTTGATGAGGTTGGCAGGATTGAGCCAATCGACTGTGACCCAATCATTTCAACGATGGATAGACATTTGATAAATATTTTCCACTTTGGAATACCAAGTATTGGCCATTGTAATGTATTCTGGTATTCCATTGTTCACAGTCCATGTCAGGCGAACACGAGTGCAGGAAGGGGCAGACGCATTTGCCATGGGGATGGTGTCTGACCATCTTGGGGCTCCGTCGATAATATTGTGCTTGGGAGCATCCCAGATTAGTTTTTTGTTTTCCTGAGGCTGAGCAGTAGAGGGGGGCCATGGCATTGATGATTCCCGGGAGAAACCGTAGTAATAACTGATCATCTTGAGTAACTCCTGTAGCTAGCTGCTTGACAGTATTTGGTTCGGGAAATGAGGACACTGCCGAGACCTCTGAGTCGAGAGGGCTAAAACTGTTTTCACCTATGTGGTGTCCAAGAAAGTCCATGGTTGATGCCCTGTAACTATATTTATCGATTGAGGTGACGGGCATATTTCCTTTGAGGTAGTCACACACTTTGCAGAGGTGGAGGAAATAGTCGTCGATATTTTTGGTGAATATGATGATGTCATCCACATGGAATACACAAAATTCAGTCTACCAGGACTGCATCCATTAGTGTCTGGAGGCATCCTGGCCACGGTTTTCGGATTTCATCTGAGTGGAGAGGGACCTGGTGGTAACCTTCCAGAAAATCGATATTTGAGAGTTTTTGGGCCCTGTTTGGGGTTGCAGTGATTTTGGTGATGCTCAGCAAGGGGTAAGAGTCGGGTTCCGTTTCATGTCAAGCGCCTGTAATCGCCACAGGGGAGCCAGTATTCGTCTTCTTTTGAGACTAGGTGTAGCAAAGAGGCCCAAGGGCTCTAGTTTTATTAGTAGAGTCTCAATCTATCCCTTCCTTGGAAAGATTTTCCCACTTCCTATTGTTTTCTGGGGTTGAAGCAGCGAAACTTGGAGTGTACAGGCGGTCTAGGTGTGTCTATGTGTTGGCAAATTCTATGTTTTGCTGGAACCTTTGGTTGTTGCTTCAGCTTCTGGTTGGCATACCTTTGGATACTGTATAATAGGTGATCGAACTTTCCAACAGACGTTATGTTGGCAGTTGCAGGATGACACACTGTTAGGTGTAGGAGGTATACCAGGGGATTTCCGTGTTGAACAGGCATTTGATGGCGCCGTTTATGAGGAGGCGATAGCTTGTGAGGAAACTCGTATCCAGGAGGGGCAAATTTACTTCAGCGAGGATGAAGGTCCCGAAGTACTGTTTCCTGGTGAAGGAGATTTGTAGGGTCTTAAGGCCATAAGCCATTGTCAGCAACGAGGGTAACCACAATGTCTTGTTGATGACGGCATTCTGACCCAATGGCAGGGAACATGGATGGGCAGGCGCCCTTGTTGACTAGGAACTGTGCACCAGAGATGACGTTCTTGATGTAGAATCCTGTGTAATTGTGGTTGGAGGATGAGGGAGCTGGGGTGGAGGCCGCCGTACTTATTGGCGACTTCTTGGTGCATTTTTTGAGTATGCACAGGCTCTCCTGAGATTGTCAACGAAAGAGGCATTATAGCAGCAATACTCCCGAGTGTGTTGGCATCACTGTTATTTCGTTTGAGGATATGGGGATTTCTTGGAGAGTTGTTGATGGTATAAGCTACATCCACTTTGGGTTAGTTTTCCTGACCCATGGTGGGCTCAGGTGAGGTAGTGAATGTTGGTTGGGTCCAGCAGGAGACTGTTTATGCATCCAGTAGGGTGTCGGCTTTGGAGTTAAGATCGTCCGTGTTCATCTCATTGCCGTCCGGGAGGGTGGCTCTGATTGGTATTGAGAAACACAGGAGCAAGACTTCTCTCAGCATGTCGATTGAGCATTGTTTGCCACTTGAGTCTGGGGAAAAATGAGTTAGGGCTTGGACTTCATTCTAGGCAGTGCTAGGATGATGGTCTACCAGAGGCTGTATACTGAGGGGGATGATACGGACCTCCTGTGGAGGCCATGACCCTCTGAAGAAGGTTCGCTCTCAGTACGGTGTAGAGGATTTGGCCCCTTAGCTCTCCAACCACTCTGTGATTTGAAGGATGACGTCTTCACGAATGATCTCGAGGATATGGTCTACCATCCATGTTTCAGATGCAAACTTACAAAGGTAGAAATGGATTTCCACCCGCTGAAATCAGGCCAAGGCATGCTCCATGGAGAATGGTGGCAAATTGATGGGCAGAGAGGCCTGTACGGATTTGTTGGGCTTTGTCTTGAAGGTTGAGCTGGTGGCAAAGGAGACAATGCAGAAAGGCAAGGAGAGGCTGATTGGAGGAGCGAGGTCACTCTTTGGGTCACCAGTTGCACAAGCCAGAGATACAGCTGAAAAAAAAAACACCCTAGGTCATATCAAGACTTCAATTATTGATCAAAAAAACATATTCACAAGCAGTTGGTGCTGACTGAATAGCAATGCGTAGTGCACCCTGGAGAGTATATATAAATATAAGATCAGGTTTATAAAGAAGTTTTATAGATTAAAGAAGACAAGATCAAGACGATTCCTGATTGCCCCCTGATTTCGATTCGGTATGTGATAGATAGGAAGGCGATGGTGCAACACATGCATACATACATACATACATACATACATACATACATACATACATACATACATACATACATACATACATACATACATACATACATACATACATACATACATACATACATACATACATACATACATACATACATACATACAATACATAAATACTTACATATATACATAATTGACTAATATTATGACTCTACAGGCACCGGACTCTAAAACACTTCCAACTTCGATACAATGAACTGGCGGACAGATGCAGGGATGGTTGATGTCTCTTAAGAAAAATTCCAAAATACTTTGTAGTCTTGGAAATTTATAATTTTAGTGAATATATAAATGATGTGTATATTGCATATTCTGCATAAACCTCCCCCTCTCCAATTCTATAATTCATTCTTTATGGCATAATGTCAAAAGAGTCGTTGTGAATCAAAGCTTCTCTGCCTTACAAAGTAAGCTCAGTTATAATGAGAAAAAATTAGTAGAAAAATATAAAAATGAATTAAGAAAATCACATGAGCAAGAGCAGCGGTATTTTTTCTTATGTTTGAAAACAAATTTTCTGCCAAATTACAGAAATGTACATGCACCAAAGCATCTTAAATTTTTAATTGTTTCGAGTGACTAAGTGCTTAGTGGAAAACTTTACCATAATTTCCCTAAATCTGAAATCCTGCAGAGTATTGTGAGTACAAAACTTATATTTGTTGTATGCGAGACTGTCCAAAATATTAAAGGAAAAAAAATTGAGAACATTTTTCGTGAGGGGAGAGAGAAGCTGCCGTCCAGTTCTGCCTTGAAGGAAATTTAGAAGAGTTGCCAGAGGTGAAGCCATCACATCACATTACCTAATTTTTTGTGTAAACTGGGGAAAGCTCTTAAGCCGTTTACCTGATCCTGTGGTTCCATATATTGTTAAAATCAGTATCCTTCCCATTTATATTAACTTGTTAGTTAGTTTGATACACGAAAAATTGAATAAGTAAAAAAAAAAAATATCCACCTGTCAACAGTACTGAGTTAAGTTGCCAAGTAGTACAGCTGTCTTATTTTCTTAATTTTTTTTTTGCTTTTCTTTTAGCTTTCTCTTTTACTATTTTGTTTTTATTTTGTATATATATTGAGTTAAATGTAAAGTCTAATCTTGTGATAACATACCTTGGTTAGCAAGTGAGTTTATCAGTTAGGAAGAATATATAGCAGAAAGAGGTGGGTGCCACCTCAGACACAAGTTCGAATTTTTCCTTCAGGTTTGACTTTTGTTTTGTTGCATTTTTTTTTCTTTTTATCCTTAAATTACCATGGTCAAGTTTTTAAGTTAAGATGTGTGTTACCAGAAAAGAGATAAACTGAGTCACTAAATAGCACTTATATGGAGATATAAAAATTCTGTGTGAAGCTTAATTAAAAGTTTTTCTCTTTTTTTTTCTCTCTTTCTCGTCTTCTTTCTATATTCTGTGAGAGGGAGAACATAAAAATGACGCCATCTCTGTCCCAAACCTCTCCCATCCATGGGTCGGTAGGAGGGGTAGCCATCAGGAGACTCAAACAGAAAATCAATAATATAGAGGAAATGGTTATAAGCCTTGATGATAAAATTCAGAATATGGATGGAGAAATGAAAGAGAATGAAACACTCAGAGCGCAAATAAGATCTTTGGAGGAAGCAAATAAAGCACAAGGGCAGGAGAGAAAGGAACTAGAAAAAAGAATAAAAAAGCTGGAAGGGGAAAAGAGTCAACTAGAATCTAGACTTTCTAAACAAGAAGATAAAAACAAACAGCTGAATGACAACCTAAAGGAATTAGATGTTAGTTCACTGCTCTCTTCTGAGAGAGACGAGATTGCTGCTTGGAATGTCCAGATTAAGGAAAACATTGAACAGTTCAGAAAAGAGTTCCAGGAGCTGAATATGGAAAATGATGCCATGAAAACTTCCTTTGCTGATGCACTAAAGGGGAATGTGGCAGTAAAAGAGGCTGTAAAGGTGGTGGCACTGGAAAACATACAAACAGTTGACTATAAAGAGACAGTAATCAAAAAAATGAAAGACGTTGTGATGGAAAGGGCAAACCCACTCATCAGACAGGCACTTGATAAGGAGAAGACAGTGGTAATCTCAGGCATAAGCGAGTCCCAGGAGCCAACATGGCAGGGGAGACTTGAAGAAAATAAAGCTAGGGTTGTAGACCTGATAAGAAAGCTTGGAGTAGTATGTGGTCCTGAGGATATTGTAAACATACACCAACTAGGTAAATATTCGAGGGAAGGAAAGCCGAGACCAACAAAAGTAACCTTTGAGAGAGGGGAAACATGTAGGGAAATATTGTTGAGAAAAAAAAGTCTAAAAGACCTTCAAGAATTCAAAGAAGTGTTCATTAGACAATACAGAACACAGGAAGAGATGGGAAAGATCAAAAACTTGTTGCAAGAGGCAAGAAGGTTAAATGATGAAAGAAATGAAGAAGAGAAGAAAAATTTTCATTACAGAGTTCTTCCAGACAAAGGGGAGATAAAGAAGATAATGACAGAAGATCAGGGGATGGGGCCTCATTAAGATTGTTATACACAAATGCTGATGGATTAGCTGGTAAGGCAGTAGAATTAAAAGATAGGATTCACAACAGTAAGGCAGATATAGTAGCAATTACAGAGACTAAGTTGAGTGAGGACATAAACAGTGTCACAGTTTTTCCTAAGGGTTTCAGAATACTAAGGGTTGAAAGATCTGAGAGGACTGGTGGAGGGATAGCACTGCTCATAAGTGAAAGGATTCAAGTCGAAGAAATAAACTTGGCTATAGAAAGTGAGTTCAAGGAATTTCTTGTTGCTCGCATAAATACTGGGTCAGAGAGCATTATAATAACTGTTGTATACAACCCACCAAGGAACCAAAATAGGCTTGAAATTTATGAGGAAAGTCATATAGGTACTATTGAAGTCATAAACTCAGTTGTTAACATGGCACGGGAGAAAAAATGTAGGATTTTGATTATGGGAGACTTTAATCATAAAGAGATAGATTGGATAAATCTTGACCCACACAGTGGTGAGGACTCATTCGGGGCAAGATTCCGAGATTGCGTACAAGGGAATTTCCTACACCAACATGTAATGGAACCAACAAGGGCCAGGGGTGGGGATGAGCCATCACTACTTGATCTAGTATTCACAGATAATGTGTTGGATATTGAAAAAATTGAGTATGAACCACCAATTGGAAAGAATGACCACTGTGTGTTGTTGATGGAGTATATCATTGAAGATATTCTTCCTGAGAGTAGAGGCACTGAGGACATGTCGAGGAACTATCGGAAAGGAGATTACATCAAAATGAATGAGCTTTTTGCAGTTATTGACTGGAGAACCTTATTTTACAACAAATCTGTACAAAAAATGAATGACATCTTTTGTGAGAAATATGGGAAGATAGTAGATTGCTGCATACCTGTCACCAAAGTAGGTGTAATTCATGCCAGAGAGAAATGGTTCGATAATGGGTGTAAAAGAGCTAAGGAGTGGAGAGACAAATGCTGGAAAAGGTATAGGAGGAGAAAAAACATAAATGCCTGGCAAACCTACAAAAGAGCAAGAAATGACTACCTAAGTAAAAGGAGAGAGGCAGAGAGAGACTATGAGAGGGACATCACCAGGAAGGCTAAAGAAAATCCCAAGCTTTTCCACAGCTTTATCAGAGGAAAACTGAAGGTAAAAGAACAGGTTTTAAGGCTAAAGAGAGCGGATGGAAGCATCACTGAGACGGATGAAGAGATCTGCAAAGAATTGAACAAGGAGTTTCAGTCAGTATTTACAGTAGAAAATACCCCACCCCCTCAGATTGCAGTGATAGAAGCTCAAGGGCCGGTATTAGAGAACATCAACCTTACAGCCACAGAGGTATGCAAAGCGCTGATGGATTTAGATGTTCATAAAGCTACAGGTCCCGATGACATATCCCCTCATGTGCTTAAAAAATGCGCAAACACAATATCAGTGGCACTAAGTATCATATTTAAGGAGTCACTGGAGTGGGGGAGATTCCAAGATGCTGGAAACAAGCAAATGTGATACCTATCTTCAAAAAGGGAAGGAGGGATACGGCTCTGAACTATAGACCAGTTTCCTTGACCAGCATAGTTTGCAAAGTTATGGAGAAACTACTAAGGAAACATATCTCTCTTCACTTGGAATCCTTCAACTTTTTGTCAGTGAGGCAACATGGCTTCAGAGAAGGTAGATCAACAGTAACAAACTTATTAGAATTTTATGATGAGGTAAGCCAAATCTTACAGGAAAGAGAGGGCTGGGCAGATTGCATATTCCTAGACTTCCAGAAAGCGTTTGACACTGTTCCACATGGGAGACTTATTAGGAAGCTGCAATCAATGGCTAGAATAGGTGGAAATGTTTTGGAATGGATAAAAACTTACTTAGAAGGAAGGGAACAGAGGGTTAGAGTAAGACACTCAGTGTCTG
>JAXCGZ010002804.1:0-20000 GCA_037179515.1 Halocaridina rubra | reverse complement strand
ACTGTAATTACCTAATTGTGTAATTAAGTAATTGTGCTTATGGGAAAGAGCCCAAAGCTTGTCACTTCCCGTCTCCTGATCGGTTCTATTTTGTACTTAGTGATACTTATCATACTTGTCCTTAAAACCGTGGATTGAGCTAGCATTAACCACCTTCTCTCTTAGCGAATTCCAATTATCAACTACCCTTACAATAAAAAAAAGGACTTCCCTACATCCTGCAAAGAAGTTTTTTTTATGAAGCTTCAAACTAAGACTTCTAGTTCTAGAGCCAGCCATATCAAAATATCGATCCTATCCACTCTATCATAACCATGAAGAAATTTAAAGACTGTCATCATATCCCCCCTCAGTCTTCTATCTTCGAGTGATGGTAAGTCTAATTCCCAGAGCCTCTCATCATAACTGAGATTGCGTATTTCTGGCACTGGTTTTGTGGCATGTCTTTGATCTTTTTCAAGCTTAACTACGTGCTTTTTCAAGTGCGGATTTAAAAAGGGGGCTGCATATTTAAGCTTTGGCCTCACATAGGTTGCATAAATATTTATGAATATTTCTTTGTCAATGTGCCTGAAGGCTATCCATACATTTGCTAAGAAAGCATATGCCATTTATATGCATTACCGGAAACAAATCTGCCAGTATGTTTACTCCTAGATCTCTCTCATTCTCTGTTTCTTGAAGTTGCACTCCTGCCACCGAGTAGTCAAGCTTGGGCCTTCTTGCACTTGTATTCATTTTCATTATCTTACATTTTAATGCATTGATTTTTATTAGCCACTTTTTTAACCACTCATGCAGACTATTTAGATATTCATTAAGTTCCCCACCATTGTTCTCATTTCTTATATTCTTCATAATCTGTGCATCATCTGCAAACATATTATGAATGAATTTACAGACTCTGGTAGGTCATTTACATATACAAGGAACAAAAGTGGCCCAAAAACTGGACCCTGTGGAACTCCACTACTATCTCATCTCCAGTCAGACACTGAGTATCTTACTCTAACCCTTTGTTTCCTTCCTTCTAAGTATGTGTTTATACATTACAAGACATTTCCACCTATTCAAGCCATTGCTTGCAGCTTCTTAATAAGTCTCCCATGTGGGACAGTGTTAAATGCTTTCTGGAAGTCTAGGAATATGCAATCTGACCAGCCCTCTCTTTTCTGTAAGATTCGGCTTACCTCATCATGAAATTCTACTATGTTTGTAACTGTTGATCTACCTTCTCTGAAGCCATGTTGTCTCACTGACAAAAAGTTGAAGGATTCCAAGTAAAGAGAGATATGTTTCCTGAGTAGTTTCTCCATAACATTGCAAAGTATGCTGGTCAAGGAAACTGGTCTATAGCTTAGAGCAGTATCACTCCTTCCCTTGTTGAAGATAGGTATCACATTCGCTAGTTTCCAGCATCTTGGAATCTCCCCTCACGCCAGTGACTTTTTAAATATGATACTTAGTGCCACTGATATTGAGTTTGCTCATTTTAAAAGTACATGAGGGGATATATCATCAGGACTTGTAGCTTTATGGACATCTAACTTCATTGGTGCTTTGCTTACCTTTGCAGCTGAAAGGATGATGTTCTCTAATACCGTCCCATGAACTTCAATCTCTGCAATCTGAGGGATTGGGTTTTTCTACTGTAAATACTGACTGAAACTCCTTGTTCAATTCTTTGCAGATCTCTTCATCCGTCTCAGTGATGCTTCCATCTGCTCTCTTAAGCTTTAAAACCTGTTCTTTTACCTTCAGTTTTCCTCTGACAAAGCGGTGAAAAAGCTTGGGATTTTCTTTAGCCTTCCTGGTGATATCCCTTTCATAGTCTCTCTCTGCCTCTCTTCTATGACCTAGGTAATAATTTCTTGCTCTTTTATAGGTCTGCCAGGCATTTGTTTTTTTCTTCTCCTATACCTTTTCCAGCATTTGTCTCTCCACTCCTTAGCTCTTTTACACACATAATCGAACCATTTCTTTCTGGCATAAATTACACCTACTTTGGTGACAGGTATGCAACAAGCTACTATTTTTCTACATTTCTCACAAAAGATGTCGTAAATTTCTTGTACAGATTTGTTGTAAAATAAGGTCCTCCAGTCAATAACTGCAGAAAGCTCATTCATTTTGATGTAATTTCTTTTGGATAGATCCTCCTCATGTCCCCAGTTCCTCTCACTCTTTCCAATTGGTGGTTCATACTCATTGTTTTTTCAATATCCAACACGTTATCTGTGAATACTAAATCAAGTATTGATGGCTTTTGTCTACCCCTGGCCTTCGTTGGTTCCATTAAATGTTGTTGTTGGAAATTCCCTTGTACCCAATCTAGGAATCTTGCCCCAAATGTTTCCATACCACTGTGTGGGTCAAGACTTATCCAATCTATCTCTTTATGATTAAAATCTTCTATTATCAAAATCCTACATTTTCTCTCCCATACCATGTTAACAACTGAGTTTATGACTTCAATAGTACCTATATGACTTTCCTCATAAACTACTAACCAATGTTGATTCTTTGGTGGGATATATACAACAGTTATTATAATGCTCTCTAACCCAGTATTTATGCGACCAACAAGGAATTCCTTGGACTCACTTTCTATAGCAAATTTTTTTCTTCAACCTGAATCCTTTCACTTATGAGCAGTGCTATCCCTCCACCAGTCCTCTCAGATCTTTCAACCATAAATATTCTGAAACCCTTAGGAAAAACTGTGACACTGTTTATGTCCTCACTCAAATTAGTCTCAGTAGCTGCTACCATATCTACCTTATTGTTATGAATCCTATCCTTTAATTCTACTGCCTTACCAGTTAATCCATCAGCGATTGTGCTTAAGTGTCTTAATGAGGCCCCATCCTCTGAGCTTCTGCCATTATCTTCTTTATTTTCCCTTTGTCTGGAAGAACTCTGAAAAGAAAATTAATTTTTTCTTCTCTTCTTCATTTCTTTCCTCATTTAACCTTCTAACCCCTTGCAACAAGTTTTTTATCCTTCCCATCTCTTCCTGTGTTCTGTATTATCTAATGAACACTTCTTTGAATTCATGAAGGTCTGTTAGACTTTTTTTCCCCATCAATATTTCTCTGCATGTGTCCCCTTTCACAAAGGTTACTTTTCTGGTTTCTGCTCTCCCTCCCTAGAATATTTACCTAGTTGGTGAATGTTTACAATATCGTCAGGGCCACAAACTACTCCAAGTTTTCTTATCAGGTCTACAACCCTGGCTTTATTTTCTTCAAGTCAACCCTACCATGTTGGCTTCTGGGATTCGCTTATGCCTGAGATTGCCACTGTCTTCTCTTTATCAAGTGCCTGTTTAATCAGTGGATTAGCCTTTTCCATCACAACATCTTTTGTTTTTTCTAATACTGCTTTTTTATAGTTAACTGTTTGTATGTTTTCCAGTGTCACCACCTTCACAACCTCTTTTACTGCCACATTCCCCTTTAGTGCATGAACAAAGGAAGTTTTCATGGCATCATGTTCCGTATTCAGCTCATGAAACTCTTTTCTAAACTGTTCAATGCTTTCCTTAATCAGGACATTCCACGCTGCAATCTCGACTCTCTCAGAAGAGAGCAGTGAACTAACATTTAATGCATTTATGTTGTTATTCAGTTGTTTGTTGTTATCCTCTTGTTTAGAAATTCTGGTTTCTAATTCACTGTTTTCCCCTTCCAGCTTTTTTATTCGCTTTTCTAGTTCTTTTTTCTCTTGTCCTTTGCTTTATTTTTTCCTCCAAATATTTTATGTCCTCTATGAGCATTTCATTCTCTTTCATTTCTCTATCCATATTCTGAATTTTTTCATCAAGGTTAAAAACCATTGTCTCTAATTCCTTGACTTTCTGTTTTAATCTCCTAACAGCCACTCCTCCTCCTGCTACGTCTCCCAGAGATCATCTACCACCCCTCCCCCAACTATTGGATTGGAGAGTTATGGATAGAAATGGCATCATTTTGATGTTTTCCCTTTTACAGAATATAGAAAGTAGAAAAAAAAAGAGAGAAAAGCAAATATTTAAGCTTCACACAGAATTTCTATATCTTCATATGAGTACTATTTATTTACTCAAGTCATCTCTTTTCTGATAGCACACACCCTAACTTAAAGTTTAACTTTGGTAATTTGAGGAAAATAAATGCAAAACAAAAGTCCACTTGAAGGAAAATTCAAATTTGTATCTGAGGAGATGCCCTCATGCTTCTGCTATATATTCTTCTTAATTGATAAACTGGTTAATTCAGAAGAAAGAAAATAATAATCACTTGCTAACCAAGGCATTTTATCACAGGATCAGACTTTAAAGCTAACTCAATTTACACAAAATAAAAAAATAATAAAAGAGAAAGCAAAAAGAAAAAAAAAGCCAGCTGAGCTACTTGACAACTTAACTCAGTACTGTTGACAGGTGTATTTTTTCTTTTGTATTTATTTAATTATTCAATTATTTTGTGTATCAAACTAACTATCAAGTTGATATGAATGGGAAGGATATTGATTTTAACAATATATGGAACCACAGGATCAGGTAAATGGCTGCAAAAGCTGTCCTCAATTTACATAAAAAATTAGGTAATGTAATGTAATGGTTTCGCAACTGGCAACTCTTCTAAAACTTCCTACAAGGTAGGACAGGACAGCTTCTTCTATTTCCACCCTCAAAAGTATTCTAAATTTTTTCCTTTAATATTTTGGACAGTTTTGTTAGCTACAAATATACTCACAGTACTCTAAAGAATTTCTTATTCAGGGAAATTTTATTTAAGTTTTATTCTTTAGTCTTGGTCACTCAAAGCAACAACAACAAATTCGAGAGATACTGATTGCGTGTGTTTTAATGCCCGCCGTGTGTATGTGCTTATGTGTGTGTGATTACCTAATTGTGATTACCTAATTGTGTTTACGGGAAAGAGCCCAAAGCTCGTATCTTCCCGTCTCCTCATCGGTTCCATTTTAGACTTAGTGATACTTATCATACCTGTCCTTAAAACTATGGATTGAGATAGCATTAACAACCTCCTCGCTTAGCCAATTCCAATTATCAACTACTCTTACACTGAAAAAGTATTTCCTTACATCCTGCAAAGAAGTTTTCTTACGAAGCTTCAAACTATGACCTCTAGTTCTAGAGCCAGCCATATCGAAATATCGATCCCTATCCACTCTATCATAACCATGAAGGAATTTAAAGACTGTCACCATATCCCCCCTTACTCTTCTAGCTTCGAGTGATGGTAAGTCTAATTCCCTCAGCCTCTCATCATAACTGAGATTGCGTATTTCTGGCACCAGTTTCGTGGCATGTCTTTGAACTTTTTCAAGCTTAGCTATGTGCTTTTTCAAGTGCGGATTCCAAAAGGGGGCTGCATATTCGAGTTTTGGCCTCACATAGGTTACATAAATATTTCTGAACATTTCCTTGTCCATGTGCCTGAAGGCTACCCTTACATTTGATAAGAATGCATATGCTGCCCTTACTATGCCATTTATATGTATTTCTGGAGACAAATCTGCCAGTATGTTTACTCCTAGATCTCTCTCATTTTCTGTCTCTTGAAGTTGTACTCCAGCCACTGAGTAGTCAAGCTTGGGCCTTCTTGCACTTGTACCCATTCTCATTACCTTACATTTTGAAGTATTGAATTTCATTAGCCACTTTTCTCGCCACTCATGCAGATTATTTAGATCCTCCTGAAGTTCTCTACCATTGTTCTCGTTTTTTACTTTCTTCACAATCTTTGCATCATCTGCAAACATATTCATGAATGAATTTACAGACTCTGGTAGGTCATTTACATATACAAGGAACAAAAGTGGCCCTAAAACTGAACCCTGTGGAACTCCACTACTAACTCTTCTCCATTCAGACACTGAGTGTCTTACTCTAACCCTCTGTTCCCTTCCTTCTAAGTAAGTTTTTATCCATTCCAAAACATTTCCACCTATTCTAGCCATTGAGTGCAGCTTCCTAATAAGTCTCCCATGTGGAACAGTGTCAAACGCTTTCTGGAAGTCTAGGAATATGCAATCTGCCCAGCCCTCTCTTTCCTGTAAGATTTGGCTTACCTCATCATAAAATTCTAATAAGTTTGTTACTGTTGATCTACCTTCTCTGAAGCCATGTTGCCTCACTGACAAAAAGTTGAAGGATTCCAAGTGAAGAGAGATATGTTTCCTTAGTAGTTTCTCCATAACTTTGCAAACTATGCTGGTCAAGGAAACTGGTCTATAGTTCAGAGCCGTATCCCTCCTTCCGTTTTTGAAGATAGGTATCACATTTGCTTGTTTCCAGCATCTTGGAATCTCCCCCGACTCCAGTGACTCCTTAAATATGATACTTAGTGCCACTGATATTGTGTTTGCGCATTTTTTAAGCACATGAGGGGATATGTCATCAGGACCCATAGCTTTATGAACATCTAAATCCATCAGCGCTTTGCATACCTCTGTGGCTGTAAGGTTGATGTTCTCTAATACCGGCCCTTGAGCTTCTATCACTGCAATCTGAGGGGGTGGGGTATTTTCTACTGTAAATACTCCTTGTTCAATTCTTTGCAGATCTCTTCATCCGTCTCAGTGATGCTTCCATCCGCTCTCTTTAGCCTTAAAACCTGTTCTTTTACCTTCAGTTTTCCTCTGATAAAGCTGTGGAAAAGCTTGGGATTTTCTTTAGCCTTCCTGGTGATGTCCCTCTCATAATCTCTCTCTGCCTCTCTCCTTTTACTTAGGTAGTCATTTCTTGCTCTTTTGTAGGTTTGCCAGGCATTTATGTTTTTTCTCCTCCTATACCTTTTCCAGCATTTGTCTCTCCACTCCTTAGCTCTTTTACACCCATTATCGAACCATTTCTCTCTGGCATGAATTACACCTACTTTGGTGACAGGTATGCAGCAATCTACTATCTTCCCATATTTCTCACAAAAGATGTCATACATTTCTTGTACAGATTTGTTGTAAAATAAGGTTCTCCAGTCAATAACTGCAAAAAGCTCATTCATTTTGATGTAATCTCCTTTCGGATAGTTCCTCCTCATATCCTCAGTGCCTCTACTCTCAAGCAGAATATCTTCAATGATATACTCCATCAACAACACACAATGGTCACTCATTCCAATTGGTGGTTCATACTCAATATTTTCAATATCCAACACATTATCTGTGAACACTAGATCAAGTAGTGATGGCTCATCCCCACCCCTGGCCCTTGTTGGTTTGATTACATGTTGGTGTAGGAAATTCCCTTGTACGCAATCTAGGAATCTTGCCCCGAATGAGTCCTCACCACTGTGTGTGTCAAGATTTATCGAATCTATCTCTTTATGATTAAAGTCTCCCATAATCAGAATCCTACACTTTTTTTCCCGTGCCATGTTAACAACTGAGTTTATGACTTCAATAGTACCTATATGACTTTCCTCATAAACTTCAAGCCTATTTTGGTTCCTTGGTGGGTTGTATACAACAGTTATTATAATGCTCTCTGACCCAGTATTTATGCGAGCAACAAGAAATTCCTTGAACTCACTTTCTATAGCCAAGTTTATTTCTTCAACTTGAATCCTCTCACTTATGAGCAGTGCTATCCCTCCACCAGTCCTCTCAGATCTTTCAACCCTTAGTGTTCTGAAGCCCTTAGGAAAAACTGTGACACTGTTTATGTCCTCACTCAACTTAGTCTCTGTAATTGCTACTATATCTGCCTTACTGTTGTGAATCCTATCTTTTAATTCTACTTCCTTACCAGCTAATCCATCAGCATTTGTGTATAACAATCTTAATGAGGCCCCATCCCCTGATCTTCTGTCATTATCTTCTTTATCTCCCCTTTGTCTGGAAGTACTCTGTAACGAAAATTTTTCTTCTCTTCTTCATTTCTTTCATCATTTAACCTTCTTGCCTCTTGCAACAAGTTTTTGATCTTTCCCATCTCTTCCTGTGTTCTGCATTGTCTAATGAACACTTCTTTGCATTCTTGAAGGTCTTTTAGACTTTTTTTCTCAACAATATTTCCCTACATGTTTCCCCTCTCTCAAAGGTTACTTTTGTTGGTCTCGGCTTTCCTTCCCTCGAATATTTACCTAGTTGGTGTATGTTTACAATATCCTCAGGTGCGTGTGTGCATGTGTGATTACCTAATTGTGATTACCTAATTGTGTTTACGGGAAAGAGCCCAAAGCTCGTATCTTCCTGTCTCCTGATCGGTTCCATTTTTAGACTTAGTGATACTTATCATACCTGTCCTTAAAACTATGGATTGAGATAGCATTAACTACCTCCTCGCTTAGCGAATTCCAATTATCAACTACTCTTACACTGAAAAAGTATTTCCTTACATCCTGCAAACAAGTTTTCTTACGAAGCTTCAAACTATGACCTCTAGTTCTAGAGCCAGCCATATCGAAATATCGATCCCTATCCACTCTATCATACCCACGAAGGAATTTAAAGACTGTCACCATATCCCCCCTTACTCTTCTAGCTTCGAGTGATGGCAAGTCTAATTCCCTCAGCCTCTCATCATAACCGAGATTGCGTATTTCTGGCACCAGTTTCGTGGCATGTCTTTGAACTTTTTCAAGCTTAGCTATGTGCTTTTTCAAGTGCGGATTCCAAAAGGGGGCTGCATATTCGAGTTTTGGCCTCACATAGGTTACATAAATATTTCTGAACATTTCCTTGTCCATGTGCCTGAAGGCTACCCTTACATTTGATAAGAATGCATATGCTGCCCCTACTACGCCATTTATATGTATTTCTGGAGACAAATCTGCCAGTATGTTTACTCCTAGATCTCTCTCATTTTCTGTCTCTTGAAGTTGTACTCCAGCCACCGAGTAGTCAAGCTTGGGCCTTCTTGCACTTGTACCCATTCTCATTACCTTACATTTTGAGGTATTGAATTTCATTAGCCACTTTTCTGACCACTCATGCAGATTATTTAGATCCTCCTGAAGTTCTCTACCATTGTTCTCGTTTTTTACTTTCTTCACAATCTTTGCATCATCTGCAAACATATTCATGAATGAATTTACAGACTCTGGTAGGTCATTTACATATACAAGGAACAAAAGTGGCCCTAAAACTGAACCCTGTGGAACTCCACTACTAACTCTTCTCCATTCAGACACTGAGTGTCTTACTCTAACCCTTTGTTCCCTTCCTTCTAAGTAAGTTTTTATCCATTCCAAGACATTTCCACCAATTCTAGCCATTGATTGCAGCTTCCTAATAAGTCTCCCATGTGGAACAGTGTCAAACGCTTTCTGGAAGTCTAGGAATATGCAATCTGCCCAGCCCTCTCTTTCCTGTAAGATTTGGCTTACCTCATCATAAAATTCTAATAAGTTTGTTACTGTTGATCTTCCTTCTCTGAAGCCATGTTGCCTCACTGACAAAAAGTTGAAGGATTCCAAGTGAAGAGAGATATGTTTCCTTAGTAGTTTCTCCATAACTTTGCAAACTATGCTGGTCAAGGAAACTGGTCTATAGTTCAGAGCCATATCCCTCCTTCCCTTTTTGAAGATAGGTATCACATTTGCTTGTTTCCAGCATCTTGGAATCTCCCCCGACTCCAGTGACTCCTTAAATATGATACTTAGTGCCACTGATATTGTGTTTGCGCATTTTTTAAGCACATGAGGGGATATGTCATCAGGACCTGTAGCTTTATGAACATCTAAATCCATCAGCGCTTTGCATACCTCTGTGGCTGTAAGGTTGATGTTCTCTAATACCGGCCCTTGAGCTTCTATCACTGCAATCTGAGGGGGTGGGGTATTTTCTACTGTAAATACTGACTGAAACTCCTTGTTCAATTCTTTGCAGATCTCTTCGTCCGTCTCAGTGATGCTTCCATCCGCTCTCTTTAGCCTTAAAACCTGTTCTTTTACCTTCAGTTTTCCTCTGATAAAGCTGTGGAAAAGCTTGAGATTTTCTTTAGCCTTCCTGGTGATGTCCCTCTCATAATCTCTCTCTGCCTCTCTCCTTTTACTTAGGTAGTCATTTCTTGCTCTTTTGTAGGTTTGCCAGGCATTTATGTTTTTTCTCCTCCTATACCTTTTCCAGCATTTGTCTCTCCACTCCTTAGCTCTTTTACACCCATTATCGAACCATTTCTCTCTGGCATGAATTACACCTACTTTGGTGACAGGTATGCAGCAATCTACTATCTTCCCATATTTCTCACAAAAGATGTCATACATTTCTTGTACAGATTTGTTGTAAAATAAGGTTCTCCAGTCAATAACTGCAAAAAGCTCATTCATTTTGATGTAATCTCCTTTCAGATAGTTCCTCCTCATGTCCTCAGTGCCTCTACTCTCAGGAAGAATGTCTTCAATGATATACTCCATCAACAACACACAGTGGTCACTCTTTCCAATTGGTGGTTCATACTCAATATTTTCAATATCCAACACATTATCTGTGAACACTAGATCAAGTAGTGATGGCTCATCCCCACCCCTGGCTCTTGTTGGTTCCATTACATGTTGGTGTAGGAAATTCCCTTGTACGCAATCTAGGAATCTTGCCCCAATTGAGTCCTCACCACTGTGTGGGTCAAGATTTATCCAATCTATCTCTTTATGATTAAAGTCTCCCATAATCAAAATCCTACATTTTTTCTCCCGCGCCGTGTTAACAACTGAGTTTATGACTTCAATCGTACCTATATGACTTTCCTCATAAATTTCAAGCCTATTTTGGTTCCTTGGTGGGTTGTATACAACAGTTATTATAATGCTCTCTGACCCAGTATTTATGCGAGCAACAAGAAATTCCCTGAACTCACTTTCTATAGCCAAGTTTATTTCTTCAACTTGAATCCTCTCACTTATGAGCAGTGCTATCCCTCCACCAGTCCTCTCAGATCTTTCGACCCTTAGTATTCTGAAGCCCTTAGGAAAAACTGTGACACTGTTTATGTCCTCACTCAACTTAGTCTCTGTAATTGCTACTATATCTGCCTTATTGTTGTGAATCCTATCTTTTAATTCTACTGCCTTACCAGCTAATCCATCAGCATTTGTGTATAACAATCTTAATGAGGCCCCATCCTCTGATCTTCTGTCATTATCTTCTTTATCTCCCCTTTGTCTGGAAGTATTCCGTAACGAAAATTTTTCTTCTCTTCTTCATTTCTTTCATCATTTAACCTTCTTGCCTCTTGCAACAAGTTTTTGATCTTTCCCATCTCTTCCTGTGTTCTGTATCGTCTAATGAACACTTCTTTGCATTCTTGAAGGTCTTTTAGACTTTTTTTTCTCAACAATATTTCCCTACATGTCTCCCCTCTCTCAAAGGTTACTTTTGTTGGTCTCGGCTTTCCTTCCCTCGAATATTTACCTAGTTGGTGTATGTTTACAATATCCTCAGGACCACATACTACTCCAAGCTTTCTTATCAGGTCTACAACGTTAGCTTTATTTTCTTCAAGTCTCCCCTGCCATGTTGGCTCCTGGGATTCACTTATGCCTGAGATTACCACTGTCTTCCCCTTATCAAGTGCCTGTCTGATGAGTGGGTTTGCCCTTTCCATCACAACGTCTTTCATTTTTTCGATTACTGTCTCTTTATAGTCAACTGTTTGTATGTTTTCCAGTGCCACCACCTTTACAGCCTCTTTTACTGCCACATTCCCCTTTAGTGCATCAGCAAAGGACGTTTTCATGGCATCATTTTCCATATTCAGCTCATGAAACTCTTTTCTGAACTGTTCAATGTTTTCCTTAATCTGAACATTCCAAGCAGCAATCTCGTCTCTCTCAGAAGAGAGCAGTGAACTAACATCTAATTCCTTTAGGTTGTCATTCAGCTGTTTGTTTTTATCTTCTTGTTTAGAAATTCTAGATTCTAGTTGACTCTTTTCCCCTTCCAGCTTCTTTATTCTTTTTTCTAGTTCCTTTCTCTCCTGCCCTTGTGCTTTATTTGCTTCCTCCAAAGATCTTATTTGTTCTCTGAGTGTTTCATTCTCTTTCATTTCTCCATCCATATTCCGAATTTTATCATCAAGGCTTATAACCATTTCTTCTAACTTCTTGATTCTCTGTTTAAGTCCTCTGATGACTACCCCTTCTCCCGACCCATGGGTGGGAGAGGTTTGGGACAGAGATGGCTTCATTTTTATGTTCTCCCTCTCACAGAATATAGAAAGAAGACGAGAAAGAGGAAAAAAAAAGAAAAGAGAAAAACTTCTAATTTACTTTCACACAGAATTTTTATATCTCCATATAAGTGCTATTTAGTGACTTAGTTTGTCTCCTTTCTGGTAACACACATCTTAACTTAAAAACTTGACCATGGTAATTTAAGTATAAAACCTGAAGGAAAATTCGAATTTGTGTTCGAGGTGGCACCCACCTGTTTCTGTTATATATTCTTCCTAACTGATAAACTGACTTGCTAACCAAGATATGTTATCATGGGATTTAGACTTTACATTTAACTCAATAAATATACAAAATAACAAAATAGTAAAAGAGAAAGCTAAAAGAAAAGCAAAAAAAAAATGAAGAAAATAAGACTGCTGTACTACTTGGCAACTTAACTCAGTACTGTTGACAGGTGGGTATTTGGTAATTTTTTTTTCTTTTATTATTCAATTTTTTTCGTGTATCAAACTAACTAACTAGTTAATATAAATGGGAAGGATACTGATTTTAACAATATATAGAACCACAGGATCAGGTAAAACGGCTTAAGAGCTTTCCCCAGTTTACACAAAAAATTAGGTAATGTGGTGTGATGGCTCCACCTCTGGCAACTCTTCTAGATTTCCCTCAAGGCAGAACTGGACGGCAGCTTCTATCTCTTCCTCACGAAAAAGTTCTCAATTTGTTTTCCTTTAATATGAACAGTCTCGTCTTACAACAAATATTAGTTTTTGTACTCACAATACTCTGCAGGATTTCAGATTTATGGAAATTATGGTAAAGTTTTCCACTAAGCACTTAGTCACTCGAAACAGTTAAAAATTTAAGAGGAGCAATCCCGTGTGTCACTGAACGCGCCGTGAATGTGTGTGTGTGTGTGTGTGTGTGTGTGTGTGTGTGTGTGAGTGTATGTGTGTGTGTGTGTGTGTGTGTATGTGTGTGTGTGTGTGTGTGTGTGTGTGTGTGTGTGTGTGTGTGTGTGTGTGTGTGTGTGTGTAGAAGGACGAGAGAGGGAGGCTGACAGTTCGTGTTAGTGAGGATGAGAGAGAGAGAGAGAGAGAGAGAGAGAGAGAGAGAGAGAGAGAGAGAGAGAGAGAGAGAGAGAGAGAGAGAGAGAGAGAGAGAGAGAGAGAGAGAGAGAGAGAGAGAGAGAGAGAGAGAGTCGCATAGGGAAGTCACTAGAGAATAATATAATTTATATTCTCACTTATCAAAAAAATGAGTCATTCAGCCTCAACTGTAGCTGATGTAATACCTCTCATTTTATGTCTCAAGAATGCCTTTCGGCCAACATTAGTTGGGTCCTCAGAGTCAGACTCCTCACCACTACATGACTCAAACTCAGATGATGAAAGTGAAGATACAAGAAAGGTGTGGAAATAATCAACGAACTGAAAAAAAACCACGAAGGCAGAAACTGAGAAGAGATTTGCAGGACTAGAAATGGACAACAATTACGGAGTGACAACTTATCTTGATCCTAGGTATAAAGGAAAATGTTTCTCATCCTCACATATTACAAAGCTGGTGGGAGGAACAGTAGCTCAACTATATGATGAGAATTATGAAATTGCAACTGTTGCTGTTGCTGAGGACGAAAAACCAACAGAGAAGAGAAAAAGAGATGATTCACCCAAATCCAGCACTTCACAAAGCACAGACACTTCTTTGAAAGGTGCACTGGAATTGATCTTAGCATCCAGCAGCGACGAAGAATCAGAGAAGAATGCAAAATCAAGCACAATTTAAATGTTCATGAATACCATAAGGAAAAGAGACTCGGAGATGATGAAGACCCATTGAAATGGTGGGCAAGAAAAATCACCAAATACCCTACATTAGGAAAACTTGTCCAACAATACCTGTGTTTTCCTCCAAGCAGTGTTGCTAGTGAACAGCTATTTAGTGGTGCTGGCAATATATATGATGAAAAGAGAAGCATTTTAAAGAAAGAGAACGCAAAAATATTACTCTTTTTGAAGAAATATTTGCCACTTCTAGAGTTTGATTAGTAAATATGGCTGCTTGTAAGTAGTAGCTAACTAGAATAGCTAAAAATGGTAGGCAGTTTAAGCTTGCCACTTTCCAAGGGTGGAGGTTGGGGAATGTCGTTGGTGGGATGAATGACTAGTTGGGTCCCCATTCCGCATCCGGTTAACACACTTAATTGTAGCATGTTATGTACTATGTACTACTTAGTATGTACTCTTACATAAATATTTAAGTGTGGCTGAAACTCGTCACTCAATAGTGCACAATTAATAGTATTATATATAAATGATTGTTACGCGTAAAAAAATCCGCATCCACACCCGCAACCACAGATATGGAGGTGCAAATAATCCGCAACTGCATCGGCATCCGCAAAAATTTATATTTAAAACTCCGCACTTTTATGCACAGCCGCATTTTAAGAAAATACATATCCAGCTCCGCCACTGCCTCCGTGGATCTCTATAATTTAGTATCCAATACATCACTAGTACTCAATACTGATGATCAGAAATCAGAGAGTTTAGATAAGGAAGTTTTTAGAAATAATTATTGAGAAAAGTTTAAAATACTTTAGTGATATTAGAGGTTAGGCCAATTAGAAGGTAGATGGAAGGAATTGAATGTTCACCCTTCTTAGAATCTGGCTATACTAAAGCTTACTTCCATGATGAAGGACAAACTTTGGTTGAGAGAATGAGGTAAAAAAAAAAAACAGCAGAGCACAGGAACCAGTAAATCTACAAACTCCTTGAGAAACATTACAGGGATACCGTTCGGTTCGATTCCATGTTCATCTTCAGAGAGCAATGAATCCTGCGGACTTGGCATGCATAAAATAAAAGGTGTAGGCATATGGTTTGGGAGGGGTAAAGAACAAGGGCTAGGTTTTTTTATGAGTATGAAACCAGGACAGTCGAAAACTGTCCTCATCAATAAATGCCCAGGCACGAGAAAATACCTAGACAAAGGAGAAGAAAAAGATAAAGGACAAGGCAGAGATGAGGTAATGCTACACAGAGGGAAACAACAGACAGAAATATAGTCAAAACACAGAGGACCTCGGAGGATTAGGCCCTAAGATGACTATATATCTGTTTTGGATGGCAGAGGGGTCATAAATATTAGGAAAGACAGAATGAGGAAGAAAGTTCCAGAGTCTGGGGGTAGATGGGAAGAAGCAGTCGCTGCGCTGACCAATCAACGAGCTACAAATCTCCCAACAATAACAGTGAGATGAGGCCGCTTGGCGAGAGTTACACAGCCTCAACAGTGGGAAAGGGGTACAACTATCCAACTCATCAGAACAGCGATGGAAGTAGTAGCAATAGAATAGAGAAAGGGATGATACCTCACAGCAAATAGAGAGAAAATCCAGATTAGAAGTAAGAGAAGGATCATTAATGAGTCTGACTACCTTATATTCAACGCTATCAAGGAAATAAGCATAAGAAGCATCCCAGATGTGTGAGCAGTATTCTTAGCAAGAACGGATAAGACCTTTATAGATTTTAGGTAACTGTAAAGAGGGAAATAAATAACAAAAACGAAACAGACCCCAAATTTTTTGGATGAAGAAAATTAAATTTCGTTAGTTTAGAAGACAATAGGGTTATCAGGAGGAGAAGAAGATAAAGAGATAGCCAGAAACTGTCTTGGAGGTATTGAACTTAACTAAATTTAAAGTGGCCCACTCAGATACCCTCTGCAAAGAGGAGCTGAGAGTGGAAGAAAGAGTCATATGAAACTGATTGCGAGTAGCAGATGAAGGTTGTAAAAGAAAAGGCAGAGGAAAAACAAAGGGTAGAATCGTCAGCAAAGCCATGAAGAAGAGAGGAAGATTGGGATTGTAGATCATTGATGAAGAGAAAGAACAGAGTAGGTGAAAGAACAGAGCTCTCTGAAACACCACTGTTAACAGAGAAAGGGCTAGATGTTGCACCATCAACATCTACAGATATAAAACGGTCAAAAAGAAAACTGGAAATCAGAGAACAGAAAGAAGGGGTAAATCCATAGGAAAGAAGTTTTGCCAACAAACCCTTGGGCCAGGCTCTGTCAAAAGCTTTAGAGATGTCAAGGGCAACGACAAAGGATTCTCCATAGTTCCTCAGAGAAGATGACCATACAAGAGTAAGATAGGACAGAAAGTCATCAGTGGACCTGGCCTTGTGGTAGCCATACTGGTGATCAGAGATAAGTGACTCAGATTCAAGGCGTTTCAAGAAGTGAGCATTGAGTAAAGTTTTGAAAACTTTAGCAAAAGAGAAGGTTAGGGCAATAGGTCGGTAGTATGAAGGAATCGAGTGGATACCCTTCTTAAGAGCAGGTTGCACTAGAGCATGCTTCCAAGATGAAGGATAGTTACTGGTTGACAGAATGAGATGAAAAAGACGGCAAAGCATGAGAGCCAGTTCATATGCAGACTCCTCAATGAACCTTGCAGGGATACCATCGGGACCAGATGCCTTGTTCGTCTTTAGCAAGCGAAGAACGTTATGAGCTTTGTGAGAAGAAAGGGTAATAAAGGTCTTTGAGTTAGATGGGGGTAAAGATTGAGGGACAGATGTGCTGGAATAGATTATAGAAGAGTTGGCAGAAAAATGAGAGCCAAAGAGAGTGGCTTTGTCAGTGGGAGAGCAAGCTATAGAACCATCAGAATGAATGAGAGGGGGAAATCTTGAGTTACATAAGATTTTGGAGAGGCTTTTGGTTAAGGACCAGAAGCTTTTGTCAGTGGGAGATGAGTTAAGGTCTTCAACTTTTCTTCTTATAAAGGAAGTCTTAGACTTTCGAATCTGAACAGTACAACGATTCCTAGCTACAATAAAAGAAGAGCGAGTTAAATAGGAAGGAGAGGCTTGGTAAGATCGGTGTGCCCAATTCCTGGCCTGGATAGCCATGGAGCATATACGATCAAAACTGGGTTTAGGGGGAGAAAATGTTTCCGTAGAAGAGGGGATGTATGCTTCCATTCCAGAGGTCATGATCTCGGTAACTTTTAGGACTACCTGATCAGGGTTGCTTGACCAAAAGCAGTAGTCGTCCCATGGAAAATCAAAGAGAAAATTATGCAAGTTTTTACATTGGGTATGCTCAAAGTGCCAAAGGCGGCATTGAGTAAGAGGGATTGGTGGATGGGTAGTGAAAATGGAAGAGATTGAGATCATAGAGTGGTCAGATTTACCAAGAGGGAAAAGCACAGAATAAGAGTAGTTTGAAAGGTTTGAAGTAAGAAATATGTCAAGAGTGATTGCTGCATGTTCTTGTCGATCAGGAACAAGCATAGGATGTTTGATAATTTCCTCCAGATTGTGAGTAATAGAGAAAGCAAGGGCCTCAATTCCTCTCACATCAACATGAGAAGAATTAAGCCCCTCATTGTGGTGTGCATTAAAGTCTCCAATGTAGAGAGCTTCGGCATTTGGGTGAGAAGATAGCAAGGACTCATGGCAAGAGGACGAATATTCAAGGAAAGACACAAACTCAGTGGAGTTTGGAGAACAGTAGCAGAAGCAAAGGAAAATAGTGGTAGTGGAGAGATAGATTTTTAGCCAGAGAACATCAAAGTCAGGATATTAAAGGTCCAAGAGCCTTGCAATAGGAGTGCTTGTGTTCCATTAAGCGCAGATCCCATCTCTGGAATGAAAACGAACATACAGATTATAGTGAGAGATTTGAAATGGGTCAGTGGAAGCATGGATAGAAAGCTGGGTTTCAGATAGGAGGAGGAGGTTAGGGAGGAAAGTACCCAAGTGCTGTTCCACAGACGAAAGATTAGAGTTCAGGCCACGAATGCTAGAATAGTAAAGAGTGAAAGAAGCGGATCTATTGGGAGGTGCAAGGTTAAAGGCAGAACCATTACGGTCACCATGTGTGTCTGTCCTCAAGCCAATAGTAGAGTCAACAAGATCCCACCTCTCTATGCCGGGTACTGGGGGCCATAAGCTGTAGACCTTCCATAAATAATAGCAAATATGAGGAAAAAAGAGGGCAAAAAAGACAGATGTGGGGAATGTTGTGACTTGTCAACTGTAATGGCTTTAACAAGAGATGTGAAATGAATATGCCGGAATAAGCAATATAAATGAAGGCATAAGGAGAGAACCATCCTGAAGGAAGATTTAACCCAGAACTCTCTTGACCAGTCCTAGTTGTATCCAAATACCTTCAGCCATAGCCTTTCAACGGGCAGATGGTGCCATGGAATCACTTATAGAGTCACTTATGTGAGCCAATGCGAGTGGCTTTATCAATAGTAGAACAAGTTGTATAACTATCACAACGAATGAGAGGGAGAAAGTTTGAGCTACAGGAGATTTTGTAGAGCATTTTAGCTTATGACCAGAAACAATTATCAGCAGAACAGATTAGGTCATCACATCTTTTCTAAGACAGGAAGCCTTTGACTTTTGAATCTAAGCAATGCAGCGGTTGCTGGTTGTAATAAAAGTAAAGTCTTGGCAAGACTGGTATGCCCAATCGTTAGCCGGAATAGCCATGGAGCAGGAGCAGCTAGATCATAGATTAGACTTAGAGGGAGAAAGTTTTGATAGAAGAGGGATGAATGCCTCCATTTACAACGTTATACTATCAGCAACTTTTTGGGCTAAATGATCTGGTCAGAAAGTAGTAGTCATCCTTTGGATAATCAAAGTTAGTTATGCACATCATCACGTTGGATATGCTCGTAGTGCCAAAGACGGTTTGGGTAGGAGAGATCGTTGGGAGAGGGAACTAAGATGGAAGATATTAAGATCAAAATGTTGTCAAAGTTACCAAGAGGGGAGAGTAAAGAAAGAGAATACTTTGTAGAATTAAAAGTAAGGAATAGGGCAATGATGTTGGCTGCATCAGCATGGCAATAAGGACAAAGGGAAGGATGTTTGATAATCTACTTCAGATCGTGAATGATTTATACATACATACACACATGCATGCATGCATACATACATACATACATACATACATACATACATACATACATATATACTTACATACATACATACATACATACATACATACATACATACATACATACATACATACATACATACATACATACATACATACATACATACATACATACATACATACATACATACATACATACATACATATATACATACATACATACCGCGCGTTCAGTGACACACGGAACTGCTCCTCTTAAATTTTTTATTGTTTCGAGTGACTAAGTGTTTAGTGGAAAACTTTACCATAATTTCCCTAAATCTGAAATCCTGCAGAGTATTGTGAGTACAAAACTTATATTTGTTGTATGACGAGACTGTCCAAAATATTAAAGGAAAAAAAATTGAGAACATTTTTCGTGAGGGGAGAGAGAAGCTGCCGTCCAGTTCTGCCTTGAAGGAAATTTAGAAGAGTTGCCAGAGGTGAAGCCATCACATCACATTACCTAATTTTTTGTGTAAACTGGGGAAAGCTCTTAAGCCGTTTACCTGATCCTGTGGTTCCATATATTGTTAAAATCAGTATCCTTCCCATTTATATTAACTTGTTAGTTAGTTTGATACACGAAATAATTGAATAATTAAAAAAAAAAACAAATATCCACCTGTCAACAGTACTGAGTTAAGTTGCCAAGTAGTGCAGCTGTCTTATTTTCTTCATTTTTTTTTTGCCTTTCTTTTAGCTTTCTCTTTTACTATTTTGTTTTTATTTTGTATATATATTGAGTTAAATGTAAAGCCTAATCTTGTGATAACATACCTTGGTTAGCAAGTGAGTTTATCAGTTAGGAAGAATATATAGCAGAAACAGGTGGGTGCCACCTCAGACACAGGTTCGGATTTTTCCTTCAGGTTTGACTTTTGTTTT
>JAXCGZ010002803.1:15000-27500 GCA_037179515.1 Halocaridina rubra | reverse complement strand
ATATATATATATATCTACAAATATGGAATAATAATGTTTATCAGGATTAGTTAAAAAAAAATCAGGGAGGGATTACCGTTATGATAAAGGATTATTATTATTATTATTATTCTCATTATTATTATTATTATTATTAAATTCCGAGTTTTTAATTTAATTCATCTTTGAAAATAAATATATTTTCGCAATATTCTTTGTAAACTATTGTTTCTTTTTTTTAACAATTAAATACATCTATAACGATTATTTGAATATTACACTTATTTATTGATATAACAGCACGCGAAGGAGTTTTTGAATTCCAGTTTTTTAATAAAATTTATGTGTTTTCTTAGCTTAGCTTTTCTACAGAAAACGTTTACATATCTATTTTATCTCTGAGTAGGGCAGCTGTGTCAACATTACTCTCTAGAAACGTTAGAGGCACCGTCCAGTAGCTGTTTGGGGAAAAGCAATGACTATGCATATCAAATCCAATTTATTTTATTTTATTTTTTTTTTTGAGTGATAAAGGCCCGATTTCTTAAACAGTGTAAACCCAGGATACCGTATTGGTAGTTATATACAAATGGATATCATAAACGCATCTGACGCCGTTCTGTGTATGGTTAGGATTTCTTAAACAGTGTCAACCTAGGATACTATATTGTTAGAGACAAATGGATTTCATAAACGCATCTGACGCTGTTCTGTGTGGCTTGATCCAGTACGGGATATTAGCCATACACAGAATCGCTTCAGATGCGTTTATGAAATCCATTTGTGTATGTCTAGCTAACTAACAATATAGTATCCTAGCTTTACACTGTTTAAGAAATCGGGGCCAAAGATTACGAGAGATCTCGACCCAGAGAGTATTGTGAAGTGATAAAAACTAAGATTAGGGAGATTTTTATCTTCTCTTTTTTTTTCCGAGTGGAAAAATTAGTTTTGGGATTTCAATTTAATAAAAAAAAAAATATTTATTTTGCACTTAATCCTTTTAGGATATCCGTGTTAGTTCGCCTTCCTAGACCTTGAGTACTTGTCTAAAACGATGCATTTGCGAATAAATGCATGTATGTGCATGCGAATGTACATGACCGAATATGTAATTATAATTAAAGAGGAAAAATATTCTTTAAAAGAGAACATGAATAATAAAGTCTCGCTTTTTGTAGCAGTATCGTCATTCACGTGTAATGTTTTGGATCTGAAGTCTATGTGTGTGTTTTTACTAAGCTTCATCATTTATATTGGAAGTAGCTTTTATTCGTCATGCATGCAAGATAATACTTCTAAAGGAGACATATCGACTCTATTAAGGCGATGTAGTGGAGTTTGAACACGTCTTGGGTTCATTATTTTGCTCCTTAACTCGTCATAACTTGTATTTGGCTTGTCTTCTTTTAGGGACATTTCTTTTCCAAGTCTACCTTCCCTCCTTACCAGTTATTCAAGGGAATGTCAGTGTTTATTCCCTGCTTTTTATATGCGCGTGTCCACTTTTTTTTTTTTTCAAAATTACGATTCTTCATAACATTCATGGATCATTATCATGTACTTTCTCGCAGATTAGTATAATTAAGGTTTACATTTGATTTTATCCTTATGAGAGAGATGTCTTTTCTTTTGATAGGGAAATAATGCTAAGTGTTCGCGGGAGCCAAGAAAGTGGTGGGATTAGGATAAATCAATAATAGTAGTACTATCAACGGGTTTTTCATGCCAGTGTACTACTTTTTGCATATTATTATTGTTTTACTTTGTATTAAAGTAGATTATATATATATATATATATATATATATATATATATATATATATATATATATATATATATATATATATATATATATATATATATATATATATATATATATATATATATATATATATATATATATATATATACACGAGACTCCGTTATGTAGTAAACAATCTAATTTTTTTTTTATCAATAAACGGATGAAGAACCTTTTTCGTGCCTATTTGTGTGAAACCGTTAACCTAGGCTAGCTATTCTTAACTATCGAACTTATTAATAAATAGAGATTTGGTAAATGCAAAGAAAAGTCGTTGACAGCAAGCCATAAGATCTACATAACTTGGGAGACATACTGTCTCACAATACAATAACAACGACATCAACAAACAGCAGTAGTAGCAGCTCAAGAGAGAGAGAGAGAGAGAGAGACTAAAGTGACGCGGTTGGTGAGATCACTGGCATAAATTTCGCTCGAGTGAGCGAAGCTTTTTGGTACAACACAAGCAACAGATCGATGGTAATTATTAGTTCGCATTAAATGTACTGAATAGATTTAGTGATAAAAGCCCATAACGGAATATAACGGAAATGCAAAACTGCTTTCACACTATTTTTATTTTCACTCTAGTTGTGCATCTACTGCGTCTTAATAATAAATATATTAAAGGAGACTCTACAACCCAATTGCAATATAAAAAGACAACAAGTTCAAAGAGAGTAGAAAAGAACTGTTGCGCCTGAGGGCCAGTGGCGAGGGAAAGAAGAAAATGAACAAGAGAAGAAAAAAAACGAACTTATTCAACAGTTGCGGGTAATATATATATATATATATATATATATATATATATATATATATATATATATATATATATATATATATATATATATATATATATATATATATATATATATATGTGTGTGTGTGTGTGTGTATACTATTCATGTGGTTTCATACAAACTTTTTCCTAACTTCATATATTTAAGTGAATATTTTTTTTTAATTTTGACTTTAAAAAATGAAATTTTATAGCGGCAGTGTTGAGGTTATATGGACCGATTACTTTTCTGAAAGTTTTTGAAATTCTAAGAGAGAGAGAGAGAGAGAGAGAGAGATGCGTAGAAAGCCTGTCTATCGATCGATACGACGGCTTCCCTAGCAACTAAAAGAGAGAGAGAAACTCCAGTTATATCGAGACAAAAGACATTTAGCTATAAGAAATAGGAAACATCAAATATATAAACCAAAACTGAAAATATTTGAGAGAGAGAGAGAAACCTTTTACAGTAGTGAAAATTATTTAAAATTCAGGGGGCAAAATTATCCAGCCAGGAAAGACTACAAGCCTGAAAGAAAACTGCCCTCTCTCTCTCTCTCTCTCTCTCTCTCTCTCTCTCCTCTCTCTCTCTCTCTCCTCTCTCTCTCTCTCTCTCTCTCTCTATATATATATATATATATATATATATATATATATATATATATATTATATATATATGTGTGTGTGTGTGTGTGTTCTCTCTCTCTCTCTCTCTCTCTCTCTCTCTCTCTCTCTCTCTCTCTCTCTCTCTCTCTCTCTCTCTCTCTCTCTCTCTCTCTCTCTCTCTCTCTCTCTATATATATATATATATATATATATATATATATATATATATATATATATATTATATATATATATATATATGTGTGTGTGTGTGTGTGTGTGTGTGTGTGTGTGTGTGAGAAGTCTCTCTCTCTCTCTCTCTCTCTCTCTCTCTCTCTCTCTCTCTCTCTCTCTCTCTCTCTCTCTCTCTCTCTCTCTCTCTCTCTCTCTCTCTCTCTCTCTCTCTCTCTCTCTCTCTCTCAGTATATTTCCATACCAGTATGAATATCTCTGTCAGTGAACGTCTATCCATCTCTATATCTCTTTTATCAGAGTATGTATGTATGTATGTCAATCTCCTATGATTAGCGATCAGATGGAACATTGAGTAAACTTTTTAATAGAAATGGAAACCTTTGCTCTCTTATTCAGTGTTACACTTTCCATAATTTTAAAGTAAATAGGAAATGCCATGAAAATGTAAGACTTTTCGCATTCCAATTGTTGCTCGAACTAATGTTGAACAAGACTTTGTGTAACTGAATGCTGTCACCTGATAATTAGAGATGAATTTTTTTTATATATTCTGTGACTTACGTTTATAAAATATGCTTAATGTTCAGTGTTCCATCTTTTTGTTCAGAGAGAGAGGAGAGAGAGAGAGAGAGAGAGAGAGGAGAGAGAGAGAGAGAGAGAGAGAGAGAGAGAGTTTAATGCTGAAATTTGCAGATTATTTATCAACTATACATGAGAGAAACACAATGATTCGAATTAGGCTTAGCATTTTCTCCCTCTCCCTCTCTCTCTCTCTTCTCTTTCTATATATATATATATATATATATATATATATATATATATATATATATATATATATATATATATATATATATATATATATATATATATATGAGTTAGTACAAACTGTTCGCATACAGAACTAAATGGTAAGGAAGGCCATCAGTTCAACAACACAGAACAAATAACGCTATATTTCGGGTACTAACTGGACCCCTTCTCAAGTTAAGCTTACTTATTCTTACTCGCTGCTTTCAATCAGTACTATTTTTCATAGAATTTACAACCTAATTTGCTCTCTTCCCCCCCCCCCCAATTATATCTTTATACAAAAGCCATTGTCCCTCTTATAAGGGGGCTGCTGATTCAAACAAATAAGCATGACATTTTTGTGATAGAAACATTCAAAAGAGAGGATTACATTATGAAATCAAAGCATCAGAGGGAGAAAAATTGTTTGTTTATGTGTGTGAGGTAACTAACATCAGCTGTAGATGTATTATAAGAGTGGCTTTAATATTTAGATATTTATTTCATAGAAGGTCATTAGACCATTGCTAAAAAGAAGAATCTTAGCTTCTATCAGACCACATGATATGCCTCATCTTATATAAAACTCTCCCAAAAGAAGGAATTAAAAGAGAAAGGGACCAGAAGAATAGAAAACTGAATTCATCCCTCATCATCTTAGATCATTATCTTTACTTCACGAGATCTCCTTTTCATTCAAAGAGAGAGGGGAGAAGGAATAGAAGTAGATGTAGTAGAGGAAAGAGAGCCATCTGGGATGTGTCAATATTCTCAATAGGGCATTTTAGTGAGTAGGCCTAAATATAGATCTTGGGAGAGGCCTATCATTATGATATCACTGTCATGTCAGAGCCAATAGTCATCAGTCCTTAACCTTCTTTCTTTCCTCTTGCGAAAGTTGTCGATTGTGACATGGCCTCCTTATTGGCCTCATCTGGAGAAATTTGTCTGGACTACTTAAAGTTCTTGTCGTCACAGTCTCGTTATGTCCATATTAAAATAAATAATACCACTGGTCATGCTTCTGTAGAATAAACAGAAATGTGTTACAGTAATGAAAAAATTATAGAATGAGGACTATTAGTAAACATGGTCGAAAGATTTTTGGGATAGAAATTACATTGCTCAATAAACAAAATTACATTGCTCAATAAACGTTTATCTTTAAGTTGAATATTTATGTACTTTTAATTGTGCACCCCAGTATGCCTTGGCTTTATTACTCATTCTGAACTTATTCTTGAAAATTATAGATATTTCTGAAGTACTGGAACCATATGGGAGAAAAAATGTTTAGTTCATTTCTCTTTCTCTCTAACACAGAGACACGTTTTGAAAGTGCACATGCTTATATACAATTAATCATTTGGAACATCCCTCCACAAATTAAATATGAAATATGCAGTTGAGCTTTTATGGCCCAAATAAGTTTGATGAGCATCTGGTTTCTACACTTCACCTTTATATCCGAAACTCTGTTCCTTTAGCATAATAGTGTTCCATGAATGGGGTTACTGATGAAACAGTATAGACACATATGTTTTTTTTATGTTCATTCTTTCCTACCAAAATACTGAAAAGACATTAATTAACACTGCATCTGCTTCCTTCATATTATATGAATTGTACAGTATATTGGTATGATAAATGGCATAAGATGAATTTAGAATGCTGCTAAGTTCAATTGCTAAAATTATGCAAACCATAAAAAAATGTATGAACATGAGTAACAAATGTAAAAAGAAATATGAAGTATGATAAAGATTCATATTTTGTTTGATCTTTCTTTATCTTCTTTTTGTCCATCATACCTCTGGCTTAGGCCAGCTGTTAATTGTTTCTTTCTTACTTTTTATGAGTGTGTCATCAATAGAGGCAAAGAAATTTGACCTAAGCTGGCTTTGCCACACAATATTAATTGTCTAGTGCAATGCCTTGAACCGTGCTGAAATGAAAGAAATCGGGTTTGCTGTATAAGAAAGTCTCCAGTTTTCTGCTTTAATTTAAATATAATTACCTTGACAATAAAAAATTCAGGACAGTAGGACCTTCCCTCACTGAATGTTAACTTATTTGAAATATATCTGAACTCATATTGGTGTAGTGACCTTGGGATGTTATCCAAGTGCTCTTTGCATAGTACAGGTGGTCCCCGGTTTACACTGTTCTCGAGTTACAATGATTCATGGTTACAGATCATCTTCCAAAAAGTATTTTGCTTCTTTTTTTTATAATTTTTGGCCTGCATAATATCTCCAAAGTGTAAAGCAGTTTATTCAGCTGGCAGTTCTTCAAAGAATGGAAAGCAATCACAATGGAAGTGGATGTAGAGATAGGGAAATGCATGGAAAAGGGGGAAACTTTACTTCTGCATTAGCATAGGTGCTTATATAGGTGTTCCGACTTACATTGAAATTCAGGTTACATCACATTTCAGGAACGGAACTCTTGACGAATGTCAAGTACCCCCTGTATAAAGTAAATTTAAACTAAAATCCTCTTTCCAAAGTGATGTTTATCTAAGTTTAAATACAATATTCCATTTGCTTTGTGATGACTAATTTTTTGTAGTTGTGCATTACAGAATTACAAAAATCAATTTTTCATATTAATATAAACATTTAAAAAGCGCAAATATCAATTGTATAAATAATACAGAGTTCCTTGACATTTGGTAAGATGCTTGTCATACTCATACGTTGAGTTGCAGATGTCGTATTGAAATGAGAGTAACTGAGCAAGGAAGGGAAAGGAGACTTTGAGACAGAGTTTTTCTTAAGAATTCAGCTATCACCATAAACTTGTTAGGAATCTCGTCCTTTTTATTTAATTGTAGGATATTAGTAACATTGTGTATCGGAAATAAGGAATTCATAATTTTTCTTTCTTTCCCTTACAGACAAAAAAGCATCCACCAAATCACATCAAAAGGCCCATGAATGCCTTTATGGTTTGGTCCCAGATGGAACGTCGTGAGATCGTGAAATATGCTCCAGATATGCATAATGCTGAAATTTCAAAACAGTTGGGTCGCCGTTGGAAGCTCCTCTCAGAAGAACAGCGTCGTCCTTACAGGGATGAGGCTGAGCGCTTGAAGGAACTGCACTTGCGTGAATACCCAGACTATAAGTATCGTCCCAGGAAGAAGGGTCAGAAAGCCCAATTGAAAGGGGTATCAGAAAAAAATGGAGGAAAAGTTTGCAAGGCTAAAGACCAACTTGCTAACAAAGACCGAATTAAAAGTGTCAATGTATTAAGTAATACCCGTATCACACATACCCAAGGTATCGATGCTGATCACAGCAAACTTGGGATTAAAATCACCATTGATGACAGCTTTAAGAAAAACCATATGACAATACAAAAAGGTGCCTTGGCACTTACCCCTCAGTCCCCTCCAGAAGTGCCAGCCAGTCCACCTTGTGACCTCCCAGATTCTCCAGAGAGTGCCTCGATGTATGATGACCAGCAAGCATTCATTTATACACCTTCTGTCACAGCTCACTACAACCCAATTTCATCAACTAAGAAGACAAATAATACTATAACCACAGTGAAAGTTTCATCAAGTAATATTAATACACCCACCAGTTTTGCAAGTCTTATTAAACAAGAACCAGAAGACCCACTCTATGAAGCTGTTTACACCCCACAGAGTCTTGCATCACCAGGTCTTGCTTCTCCTAAATGTGAGACTCCAACCACTCCCATCAAACCAGATGTGAAAAAGGAATTCTTTAACAATCCCAACAGTCCAGCTGAAGCCACAATAGAGCATCCCACCTTGGATGACTTGTACAACATCACAGACTTTGTCGCTGTATCTGACATTAAAATGGATTTAGAAGCCATTGATGCTGACATCGACTTTGATGCTGTGAGCACAAGTTCTGGATCTCATTTTGACTTCCCCAGTGTGGCAGATGAAACTGACCACTTGTTATCAGAATGTACATTGTCAAATACTTGGATTGGTGCCAGCAGTTTCCTGCTATAGAAGGGAACCCTGCAATGGCCTGCAGTGAGTGTTTTTGTTAAATCTTCGTTCTGACTATCTTTCGTAAAGACAACGAAAGATAAGGGCTACATTCTGTCCAGCATAGACTACTGTATGTACTTTAGTAAAGTCAATAGTATTGTACATGAGAGACTTGTTGGATTGGGACCAATGTCCTACCACATTTACAAAGCCTCCATAATGGTGCCAGTGCCTTCAAATCATTGTTTCCTAAGATTTCTCAACTATTAACAGACAGCTAAATCCAACAAACCATATTTAAACCACCTTCTGATCATTCAAATTGTGCACAAAATCATCTTGGTGATATATATTACTAGCCTCTGCTGCCAGCCATGTATATAAACATTTTAATCTCATGAAAGGTGTTCTATATAGAAGTTTTTTCACAGTAATTTAATGTTTGAGGCTTTCTGTGATGTTTATTCTTTAAAATATTTGAAATGTCTGGATAACTATTTATATTTCTGCAAACTAGTTTTAATGACGAAGGTAATGGAAAAGTGTGGCAATAAAGACATTTATGGAGGGCAAATATTTAGTCAGGCTTGGGTGTTGCCAGTTCTCTGTAACAATTTGAAGACGGATTGCCCTGTAATCAGTAAAATAACTCCAGGGTGCAAAGGCAGAGACTATTTCTAATGTAAAGCTTTACTCTTGGAACCTCATGTAATGTGACTGAATAGTTTTTGACTGTGTATGGAGAGCTTATGCATTTTTATGGTGAATAGGATATGGTTTATAATGTATACAACAATTAGGACTACAGTCAGCTGAAAAAGTTGTTGAGCAACCCTGATATATATGGGTGGCCTTTGTTGAACAATTTATAAATACTAATTAACCCATGTGTAATAAGTTAGGCGATATCCAGAGTGATTTCAAGTTATCGTATTGAAAGATTTTGAACTGTTTTTAAATGAGCTTGATTCAAGAATGATGAAGCCATGAAACTGTTGAGTTTCATAGACAAAGCAGCAGGTCTGGTATGGTTACTGAAGTTGAGTGGAGTGCAGCGTGGTGTGCCCGTGTGTCAGATTCATCACCTATTGGAACGAGCACCTGAATGTATTTAAGAATTGTATCCAGCTCATCTTTTATGTGTATAGGTAAGAAATGAAGAATGTGGCATTTTCACTTGATTAGCAAAAGTGGATACCTGCTTAATCCATAGAGTTAAAATTATTCCAAAATATAACATGAAATGTCATGATCTTTATTCTCTAAGATTATCCAATTCTTTTTGAAGCACATAAAGCTAACAATACATCTTCTTTTCTTTACAGATCTGTCCAAATAGACTTCACGTTTGTATGTGCCACTCAGGAAAGCAACAGGAGTGCAAAGCAGGGCATTGTTTGGAGAGAAAGTGAATGAGACAGAGTGGATGACGTTATCGGTGCAATTAGCCAATCAGTAAAGAGGCAATTCGGTGTCGGATTTATTTTTATGTAAAATAATTATAAGAACGGTGAGAATGAGGAAATATTTGTAAGAGTGGAGTGAGTATAGTATATATATATTGTTACAAATAGATTGTATTTTTCAAAAGTTACTTAGAGGGAAAAACGATTGGTCTCCTCAGTTTGGGGTCGTGATAGGTGTACTTAAAAAAATCGTCATTGAAATTGACCTCTTTCTTTCCTCCCTCCCCCACCTGTCACCGATGACGTCAAGAAGACGAGTCTTTTTATTAACTTTTTTTTTATCTGTGGGATTCTCTCGGCGAGATGCAATAAAGAAAGAAAAAAGGCAGTTTCAAAAACGTGGCAGTTTTTGTTTTTTGATCTAGTCAGTACAATTTTATTACTACTGTGTATAGTAATGAACTACGTCATATACAACCATTTATTTTATGTTTGAAACAACGATTTGTTCGATTTCTCTTTTTTTTCTTATTTTATATTCAACTTTTATGTTAACAAATTCAAAGTTTATTAGACGTGTTTACAATCTGGTAGAAGGAAAAAAGTAAAAAAAAAAAAATCTTTTGCTTCACAAATTGTGGTGTTGCAAAAGCTGCTCAAAACAAGATTAGGGGAGAAAGTGATTGATAAAAGCAAGAATAGGCGGAAAGCCATATACAGTACATACATTCATAAACAAAAGTTAATTAGATATAAAAAAGTATGAACATCAGAAATTTTCACAAATGATCTCAATATTTTCAATATACCTTTTCTTGTTCGATTTTGGGAAATACTTTTTTTTTTTAATCTTAAAAATTTAAAAAATCTATTTCTGTCCCCCTTTCCTTCCTTCTGCCTAAAATCTATAATTATTACTAGTATAATTATAATAATTATTATATTATTATGGATGATATGTTGTACATAGTGTTATTATTGAATATTCCCTGTACAGTTCCCTATATGGCATTTTTTTTCTCGTAAGGCTTATTGAAGGTTTTATATATTTTGTAGAGTTAGTTCTTGATGGCCTTTAAGACAGGGCTAACAAGTCTAAGGAACAAATAATACATTTTTATATGTTTCAAGTGTTTCTGGCTTTTTCTGATTTATCCTTTTTCACATTGAGTATTAAGGCAATTTAAAAGAAAAACAATTAAGTACATAATTCCTCCTTCCGTTAAAGAAGGAAGGTTAGCCTTCACGAAAGGAATAAAAGGTTCCAAAAATAGTAACTTATTCACATATCTCTCTTAATCATAATCGTTGGCTCACAATCACGTTTATGCACATCTTAACAATTTGATGAAGAAAGTTCAAGTCTATACTTTGAAGATTTATAAATCAGTATACTGTATATATATATATATATATATATATATATATATATATATATAATATATATATATATATATATATATATATATATATATATATCACAATGCAAAAATGCTGTGAAATATAAGGTCAAAACCAAAAAGGTTTCATAAAACACACACACACACACACACACACACATATATATATATATATATATATATATATATATATATATATATATATATATATATATATATATATATATCACAATGCAAAAATGCTGTGAAGTATAACGTCAAAACCAAAAAGGTTTCATAAAATACACACACACACACACATATATATATATATATATATATATATATATATATATATATATATATATATATATATATATATATATATATATATATATATATATATATATTGCAAGAGCAGAAAATGAACGATACAGAATGACCTTTATCATTTTAAACATGTCATTAAAAATATAGAAAATAATAACCCAAATAATGATAATAATCGAGCTATTAAAGTTTGTTTAAACAGACTAATATAATTAAATATATCTGTTTATTTTTTATAACATTTTGGAGAGGAAAAATGTTTTTGATATATGTAGTAATTAAAAAAAAGCGACCATATTTGTCAGAATCACAAATAATGCTGTTTTGGAAATATTTAAAATAAAAATGAATGAGATGTGAAGTAATCCATCCCTGGAAATCTTTTTGGGACCAATAACAAGAAAATTATAAAAAAAAAATGAATCTGATCTAGAAGTAAAAAAAAAAAATGTTTAGTACAGACAGCTAAGCATTCAGAAAATGTTAGCAATATCAACATAATCTTTTTATTTTTAACACGAGTCTCTTGATATTTTCCGTGGCAAGTTACGTACGTCTGGGATCAAGTAATCATTACCTTAAAGAAAATTCGACTTCCATGGCTTGATACATTTTGCTTAAAATTCCTATTAAGTACCAATGGAAGGTCATAGTTTTTTTTTTTTTTTTTTTTACACCGGGATAGGCAAAAAAAAAAAATATTTCCTCATCAATAAAAACCAGAGCACGACAAAACATTAAGACGAAGGCATAGAAAAAGGTTATGGACAAGGCAGAGATGAGGCATGTACACAAAGGAAATGGATAAATTGAAAGAATGGTCAAAGTACTGAGGACCAAGAGGTATAGAGGGTTAGGCCCTGAGATGACGATATATCTGCTTTTTGAAGACAGATGGGTATATAAGAATTAGGAAAGACAGAAGGAGGAAGAGAGTTCCTGTAATAATTATCTAAGTTTATAAAACAAACAAGGCGAGGTTTGCCAACAAGTCTATCATTTATTCTTTATTTTTACTAAGCATTCTGGTTCTTCTTTAAACCTCAATGCCAATAAATAAATATATATATATATATATATATATATATATATATATATATATATATATATATATATATATATATATATATATATATATATATATATATATATATATATATATATATATAATCTGGTCCTAAAGAATTAAGAGGAAGTCGATTAAGGCACTTACAGAGTTGCATAAAAGGACATTATTACAGATTCACTCAAGTATTATT
>JAXCGZ010002803.1:7500-10000 GCA_037179515.1 Halocaridina rubra | reverse complement strand
AGAGAGAGAGAGAGAGAGAGAGAGAGAGAGAGAGAGAGAGAGAGAGAGAGAGAGAGAGAGAGAGAGAGAGAGAGAGAGAGAGAGAGAGAGAGAATGTGAACAAAAGCTATTCACTGAAGCCTACAAGAATACACACAATACCCAATTTAAAGTAAAATTAATATAGCAAGACAGTTTCCTAATAATAAATTACGGCAAGCAGATAAACAAAAACTTTTTGTTTTATATAAGCAAATATGACAGAAGAACTGCCATTAACAAAGCGAATTCCAGGAATATAATATTAGGACTGGCCACGACAACTCAGTGTTAAGTTTTCCTTCAGTTGCGGTACTTTTCCTATGCCTACATCTACTCCGAATATTCTTGGATATTCGTTTCCCATCTCTTACTATCCCTACACACAGCCCATAATATTCCCCATCTCTATTTCTCTTGACTTCTCATTTTCTTGGTACACTGTCCCGATGAGGGCAATAGCCTTGGTCCGGGTGTTACACTATTAAAATTAATAAAAACTGACATGGGTCGCAAAATGGATTACAACAAAACCACGGGTCATGTATGAACTAATAGTAATATGGCTTAAAGAAAGAGTAGTATATGCAAAGGCACACACACACACATATTATATATATATATATATATATATATATATATATATATATATATATATATATATATATATATATATATATATATATATAGTGTGTGTGTGTGTGTGTGTGTGTGTGTGTGTGTGTGTGTGTGTGTGTGTGTGTGTGTGTGTGCATACGTATGTATTTAGATTGTGAATCTGTTATATGTGTATGTGCGTGTATAACCAATAGGGACCTGATAAATTATATATAAATAAGTTAACAAACATCTTAAATTAATACGATTCGTGAACGTTATTTATTTTTTACGTAAATTTTAAATATAAAAAATTTTGCATTTCCTAAGAAATGAAAACAGTGACCTAAGAATCAATAATAAAAAACTCACTGAACAAATAAAATAATTGGTAAGAAAACTGACAATTAAACACAAGATAGTACAGGAGGTAGGAAATTAAAATTGCCAATTGATATGACTGTAAGGGTAAAATATCAAATACCAAGAAAATGTATATGAATCAAATACTACTACTACTACTACTACTACTACTACTACTACTACTACTACTACTACTACTACTAATAATAATAATACTAATAATAATAATAATAATAATAATAATAATAATAATAATAATAATAATAATAATAATAATATATTATTATTATTATTATTATTATTATTATTATTATTATTATTATTATCATTATTGTTTTTATTATTATTTTCATCATTATTATCATCATTATTATTATTATTATTATTATTATTATTATTATTATTATTATTATTATTATTATTATTATTATTATCATTATTATCGTACCAAGGGACATGAGTTATGAATTCTAGTCGGCAACATCATAGGGCCTGAGAAACTGTAATGACAAAACATACCCTGTGCGTACCATCGAAGCTCGGACGTCATACGATATTAGCGCCATAAATCAAATAAATAGAAAGACAATTATGGAGGTGTCATGTTGGTAACATCATCAACTATATATACAGTGATCGTTACACCTGAACGAGTGTGTACAAAAGGCAACAGACAAATACATGCAAACCGGTTGTCTGTCACAATTACTAAAATATGCCGCAATTGATGGCGTATCTATCATAAGAAATTCAGCCATTACAGTCTTTGTTTAGCGCATGTAGAATATGAGGATACTTTACTTTTACAGTACCAGAACTCTTCCCTGAGATCAAAGGTACAGAAGCACACTATAGATATAGCTGTGAGCAGGAGGAATTACTACCAAGTGTGGCCTCTAGCATAATGAGAAACAAGCCACAGGCGTTATTTTACTTGTATAACACGAGGGTACACTTTACATGCATGATGCCCGTACGGTACTAGTACAATCCCCGTACAGGATGGGTAGAATACCATGCAATGGATCATATCTGCAAGGAAAAGGATTTAATACCAATTGTGGCATCCATCATTTGCACGGTACCAATACTACACTCGTACAATTAAGGGTATGGTATGAATCTAAAGTTCTGTCTGTGATTAAAAGGATTTACTTCCATGTGAGGCATCCAGCATGAGCATCCAGCCACTGGCGCTCTTTTCTAAAGCAGGCATAACATGAGGGCACTATAACTCTGCGATATCAAGACCATAGTCCCAGATCTGGATTACAGTGCCAAGCAAGCCATCAGTCTGGGAAGAAATGGAATAATTACCAAGTGTGCCATCATTTGTAGGCAGTCACACTTGGATTATTTTCTGATGCATACGTAGCATTAGGCTACTGTACCTGTACGGTAACAGCACTAAAAGTACAATACTACACTAGTGAAGTATCTTTGAGGACGATAATAAACTACCTAGTGAGGTATCCATCAAGAGCATTCAGACCATGGCGGTATTTTCTGAAGTATATTTAAC
>JAXCGZ010002803.1:0-2500 GCA_037179515.1 Halocaridina rubra | reverse complement strand
CATTCAATGCTTTGACGTAGGAGATTTGGACTTCCTTTTGAATTCACCAATTTGTAAGATGACTGGGTTATCTCACCGCTCGTCACCACTGACGTAGGGGTTTTATTATCCCACCGAGTGTCACCACTGACGTAGGGATTTCCCTCCTACGTATATATACTTATAATTATGGTAGCGTGGTTGGTGAAAGACATCTTCTTATTCATAGTTTATTCTTATTTTAACATCTATGTACTCAGAGCTCCTATTACTACAGTTCCTGTCACGACTAATCCCTGAGTCCTACCCCCAAGAGGGGGAGGCTAACTCAGCTGTACTGTGTTAACTCTGCTGCTGGCAAGGCCCGGTCTCTAACTCTAACTAACTGTGCCTGCCCTGGGTGGTTCTTGAAATACCCCCAGGGGCAGGGCGTGGCTTGACATCCAATTCTGCCAATGAAATCAAGTGACATCTAGTCCTGCAAATCAACGCCAGGTTCGAAGTGGAGTTCCGCCTACTTCCGGGGAGGAGCTATTGGGCATCTCTCCAGGGCATGTACTTACGTACGGGCCACATGTTTGTGTTTCTTGTGGTTTAGGAAATGGCTAACTTCCTGGCCTTTCCTACCCTTCTCCAGGTTCCGGTCATATATCTCCTTGACACTTTCTACAATCATTGTAATAAAATATCTGTGCCCTCGACCAACCGTTACCCCTCAAGATTTGTTACAAGTTTCAGATTCTGGCTTCAGCATGACGGACTGGCTTCAGCATGACGGAAGTCATACGACATCCCTCCCAACCAAAACTGAAATATCTCTTATTTCAGTCGAAGCATGGGCTAATTTTTCGAGAGCTCTTGGACGTATCCTAGCTAACATTAGTTTACAATAGAAATGGGGCCGAATTATTTAAGCTATTTTCTAAGAATTCCTATTTCTATGAATCCTAAACAAATTACACAAACATAATATATATAGTATAATTTCAGTGTGTAACTAATATCAAACATTAATTAAGATCAAAAGTCAGTTTAAATCAGAACATTAATTCATCTACTTCTCTCGTTTCTTTAAAAGACAAAATTGAGTTAATTACAGTAGAATTATGACTCATTTAGAACATTAGCAAACAATTAAGTAGAGTATTAGCATGTATAAACATGAAAAATGCAATAGACCATAACATCAATAGTAATTTCTATAAGAAACCTTATCTTATAATTTCTACTCTTACTGTTACTATGGGCATTAATTTATTTTAAAATTTGGCCTTAAAACTACTCCTGAAACAAAACATGTTTTACTGTGTGTAAAGTCGAAACATTTACTATCTTGATATGCAATTACTATTCAGAGACCAATTAATATAAAAACTTAATGAACCTAAAGATTAAATCATAATTCAAATAATAATGATGCTAAAACAAAACACCAATATTATTTAAGCAGAAAAACAACTTATTAATCTTAGTTCAAATCATACAATTTATCCTCAAACAAAACATTTGTTACTTTCATATTATATTACTATTCAGAGACCAATGGATAGGAGAACTTAAGGGACACAAAGATTAAATCATAATTCAAATAATAATAATGCTAAAACAAAACACTAATATTATTTAAGCAGAAAAACAAATTATTAATCTTAGTTCAAATCATACAATTTATCCTCAAACAAAACATTTGTTACTTTCATATTATGTTACTATTCAGAGACCAATGGATAGGAGAACTTAATGGACACAAAGATTAAATCATAATTCAAATAATAATAATGCTAAAACAAAACACTAATATTATTTAAGCAGAAAAACAACTTATTAATCTTAGTTCAAATCATACAATTTATCCTCAAACAAAACATTTGTTACTTTCATATTATATTACTATTCAGAGACCAATGGATAGGAGAACTTAATGGACACAAAGATTAAATCATAATTCAAATAATAATAATGCTAAAACAAAACACTAATATTATTTAAGCAGAAAAACAACTTATTAATCTTAGTTCAAATCATACAATTTATCAACGCCACTTATTCAAAACTATATCTAAGGGAGACTCTGAGTTTTTCGCTTAAAATTATCTTAAAGCTAGTAAAACAAAAAAATAAACATAAAAATAAAAATATTTTGTCGTTTAGCAAAGTGGACAAAGACGGTGGGGACATTTTCTTTCCCATTTTTTCAGTTCTAATACGGGGGTAACTTTAATTAACTAATAAGGGATTCTTAAATACCCTTCTTTCTCTCTTCACTAAAGTTTGGACATGTATAGGGATTATTTTTCTTTCTCGTTTACGTGGCTTCTAAAGGTATTATTAAAATATTTTAAAATATTTCTGTGTTTCTTTTCCTCTCTTTTCACTACAGTTATGACATGTATGGGGATCTCCTTGTTTCTGGGATTTCATCAAGATTACATGGTTTTTTAAAGTAGTTTAAAACTTTTATTTTTTAGGACTGTTCTCCCTGTCTTAGGACGACTTTTAATTTCTCTGTCCAGGACGACTT
>JAXCGZ010002802.1:2500-27500 GCA_037179515.1 Halocaridina rubra | reverse complement strand
GCAGACTTCTTAAGGAACCTTGCAGGGATACCATTGGGATCAGATACTTTGTTAGTCTTTAGTGAGGGCAGAACCGTATGAACTTTGTGCGAAGAAAGAATAAGGGAGGGCATAGGGTTAGAGAGGGGTAAAGAATAAGGGACAGGTGCACTGGAATCGTTTATGGAAAACATGGGAGAAATTTGAGAGCCGTAGAGTGTGGTTCTATCAGTGGAAGAGCAAGCTATACAACCATTAGAATGAATGAGAGGGGGAAAGCTTGAGTTATATAAGTTTTTGGAGAGATTTTTGACTAAAGTCCAGAAACATCTATCAGTGGGAGAGGAGTTAAGGTTATCAACTTTCTTCCTTTTAAAGGAAGCTTTATACCTTCGAATCTAAGCAGTACAGCGATTCCTGGCTGTAATAAATGCAAAGGCATTAAATCGGAAGAGGCTTTATACGACAGGAGTGCCCGATTCCTAGCCTGAATAGCCATGAATCAGGCACGGTCAAACCACGGATTAGAGGGAGAAAAAGTTTTCACAGAGGAGGAAATGAACGCTTCCAATCCCAAGGTTAAGATCTCGGCAACTTTTAGGGCACCAGATCAGGGATGCAGGACAGAAAGAAGTAGTCTTCCCACGAGAGGTCAAAGAGGAAGTTACACAATTTTCACATTGGGTATGCTCAAAGTGCCAAAGGTGGCACTGAGTAGGAGGAATTGATGAATGGGGTAGGAATATGAGTAGTCTGAAGGATCAGAAGTAAGAAATAGGTCAAGAGTGTTGGCTGCATGTTCGTATCGATCGGGAACACGAGAAGGATGTTTGATAATCTGCTTCAGATCGTGAGTAATAAAGAAAGCAAAGGACACACTTCCTCCCATATCAGTGTGAAAAGAATTAAACCACTCACTGTGGTGTACACTGAAGTTCCCAATATTGAGAACTTCAGCATGAAGGTGAGAAGATATCAAGGACTCATGGTAAGAGGTCAAATATTCAAAGAAAGACACAAAGTCAATGAAGTTTGGAGAACAGTAGCAGAGTAAAGCAATATAGTGGTAGTGGAGAGATAGATTTTCTGCCAGAGAACAAGAAAATCAGGAGATTCAAGGTCCATGAGCCTTGCAACAGGAGTATTAGTGATGCAGTAGGCACAGACCCCACTTTTGGAATGGAAACAAGAATACAGGTTATAGTGAGAGATTTGAAATGGGTCAGTGGAAGCATGGCTAGACAGCTGGGTTTCAGAGAGGAGGAGGTTGGGGAGGGATGTATCCAAGTGCTGTTCCACAGAAGAGAGATTGGAGTTCAGACCACGAATATTAGAAAAGTGAAGAGTGAAAGAAGCAGATCTATCAGGAGGTGCAAGGTAAAGGGCGGAATATTACTAACACCAAGCGTGTCAACCCTCACGCAATATTTGAGCCAACAATAATCCCCGGAGATTCTTACCTCCCCTCTATGCTGATACTGGGGGACATATGCTGTGGACTTTCCATAAATCAGGAAGAAGAGAACAAAAAGACAGAAAAGCAGAGTTGTGACTTGTCAAATGTAATGGGATAGTAAGAGATGCGCAATGCACCAGAAAACTTGGTGTAGATGTAGGCATAAGGAAAGAACTGTGCCTGATGTAAGAGTCAGCCTGGAGCTGTCTGGACCAGTGGCGGCTCGTCTATAGGCACTGTGAAACTGCAGCACCCCTTATTTAGATATCATCGATAATATTCGATATGAGTCTTTTTTTCTTTAATTCTTTCTTTATACTTGTACATTATATAATCCTTAAGCTTAATGTCAGTAGCCATCCCCTAGTTCCCGAACAAAAATCCTTGTATGGAACTGTGCGCTTCACAGTTCCTGCGATGCGGTGTTTGGCTGTTGTGTGCATGCTTCCAGCTATTCTATTAAATTCATAATTTTTTCAGTTCTTTTAATTTATAGAAAATTTATATAATTTAGCCATGGCCTCCTTGCATCTCCAAGAAATAAGTTCTGTGACTGTAAGTGAACTTTAACAGCTTAAATTTTCACAGTTGTCTCTCCATGAGAAACTTACAGTTAAGAAGAGAAGCCGTTCAACACCTGATATTCAAATATCTCAGCTAGGAAGAAGCAATAACAAGAAGCATAGTCATAGCTTTAATTCTGAATGGTATCAACAGAAAAGTTAGCTTTGCAGCTGCGAAGTAAAAATGCATTGTTTTGCTTCCAGTGCTTGCTGTTTGGAGGAGATGTAACAATTAAGGCTATACGTGAGCAAAAAATATCTTTTTTTTCTTTAAATTTTTATCGGGTTTATGTATAAATTTTCTTTTTATAAGCTTGTTTTGTTTTACACAATATTAAAACAATGGCTAAAAATTTTATGAAGCAGCACCCTCACTAATTTTAGCTACGAGCCACCACTGGTCTGGACCAGTTCTAGTTGAATCCGTAATACCTTCAGTAGTAGTATTTCAATGGGCAGCTTTAATTGCACTTATAATAATCTAAATTAAAGAAAACATGTAATTTTGTACTCTTTCTATGTATTTATATATCAATCCTCCTTGTAAGCGGAAAAGCTGATTCAAAGAGCCACAACAAAGCACTCAGAGACCCAGTTAATATGGTCACTGTCGGATTTTTCCTACTCGAATCCCTTTCTATGCCTTGGTTCTTTGAGGAAGGAAAATAAGAAAGGGGATTCCCAGTCTCCTTGCTCCACTTTGCTAAGGTAACTTTTATGACACACAGTGGAACACAGAGGTAGTATTGTTGTTTCCCCCCTCAAGAGAATGAAAGAAGAATATGCAAAATAAATGTGCAAGATGGAATAAATTCTAGTAATTGGAAGGAAACAGACTCAAACTATAAAGACAATTCATTTATGATCCTAAAAATTTATTGAAAGAATTATGAAGGTCAAATGAAATATAATACAAGTCCTCTAAATATACCTTAAGAATACTTGAAGGAAAAATATTACCAGTAAGTATTAACATGAAACATTCTGTTCATTCTCTTGTAAAAGAAAAGCATGTAGATTGAACAAAGTGCCAAGATTTCATCCTTAATTCTAAGATGTTTGTCTACAACAGTGTCTCTCACAACATCAATTTCTGAAACTATGGCACCAGCCGTCCTTAAAAGACTTCGACTGAAGGTACTAGGATACATCTAGGACTGGTCCAGACAGCTTCGGGTTGAGTTTTCCTTCAGGACCGTTCTTTCCTTATGCATACATTTACACTGAATATTCTGGCGTATTCATTATACATCTCTTGCTATTCCATTACATTTGGCAACTCACAACACTCCCCATACATCTCTTTTTTCCTCATACACCTAGTTCGCTTTTTATGCGTGTTTATAATCCGCGAAATTGGAATAACACCCACAAACAATAATAGTAAAAAAATACGAAATACACAAATAATGCCCGCCAAAAAAATTTGAAAAAAAAATTTCATTTTAGTAAATAAGCAACCGCCTCAGAGCCTCTTCCCCGCCATGCTGCCATGTGATTCGGTGTGTCTTTACCAGCATAGTGTGTGAATATATCTCTTGTTCTAACTGTGTGTGTTAAAGCTTGTGTTTTAAGTTCTTTTATATTTTAAAGATTATATATTGTATTATCACGGCCAGTACACGCCTAGGAAAAGACTGTGGAAGTGTTTCTACTCCCAAAAGAGCGAGAAAGGCAAATAATTCTTGAAATAAAATTGCAAGTGTTGGGCCGTTATGAGTGTGGTAAGAGTACGGTCACCGTTAAACCAGCAATGCATCTCAGTGAAAGCCCCCTGCGCACTATCCGTGAAAATGCGGAAAAAATAAATAAAAGTGCAAAAACTGGTTTTAGTTTAACTGCGGCTAAGTCTTCATATTCTCGATTGGATATTATGGGGAAATGGAAAAAATGCTAAGTAAAAAGTCTTCATATTCTCGATCGGATATTAAGGAGAAAATGGAAAAAATGGTAAGTGTACGTGGATATATCTCTTGTTATAACAGTGTTTGTGTTTTCAGTTCTTTTAAATTTTACAGATTATAGTACTGTACTATCATGACTAGTAAACGCTCAGGAAAAGATTGTGGAAGTGCTTCTACTCCCAAAAGAGCCAGAAAGGCGATAAGCCTTGAAGTAAAACTTCAAGCGTTGGCCCATTACGATGCATCTCTCCCGGAAAGCACGCTAGGCACTATCGGTGATAATGCAGACAAAATAAAGAAAAGTGTCAAAGCTGGTGTTAGTTTAACTGTGGCTAAGTCTTCATATACTCGAGCGGATATTATGGAGAAAATGGAAAAAATGCTAAGCACGTGGATGGCTATCAAGAAGCAACAGCAAACAAACCAGCCATATAATATCGTCAAGGAAAAAGCATGTGAGATTTACAAGCATTTGAAATCCCCGGTGGAAGGCGAAGTAAAACCCTTTACAGCTAGCTCTGGTTGGTTTTCAAATTACAAGGCGAGAGCACATCAGCTGATACGGAAGCGGCAAACCGGTTTCCAGATGAATTAAAGGTCATCACGGAGGAAGGGGGATATACATCAAAGCAGATTTTCAATAAGGACGAAACCGCTTTATTCTGGAAGCGAATGCCAGAAAGGACGTAAATTTCCATAGACGAAAAACATGCTTCAGGATATAAGGCAGCAAAAGATCGCTTTACCCTACTGATTGGTGCTAACGCTGAGGGCGATAAGAAGCTGAAGCTGGTAATGACATATCATTCCAAAAATCCTCATGCACGAAAGGATGGATGACTGGGAGTACTTTTCAAGAATATTTCTTAACACGTCTCCCAAACGAGTTAGAAGAGCATTGCAAGAGTCATGATTTACCCTTCAAAATTCTTCTCATTTTAGACAATGCTCCATCCCATCCTCCGTCAATCACCGATATTCATCCTAATATAAAAGTTGTGTTTCTTCCACCAAATACTACAACTCCTCTACTCCAACCAATGGACCAGGGGGTAGTGAAAATGCTGAAATCGCACTACCTTAAGCATTCTTTTAAAGACCTCAGCAGTAAGACTGACGTCAGCATGGGAGACCTTGAGAGAGCAGCTGAGGCCGACGATATCTCGGACCTAGACATAAAGCAGACTGAGGTTAATGAATACTAGAAAGATTTTAATATCAAGCACAAGATAGTAGGTTGGCCATGGTACCAGCCGCCCGTTGAAAGACTACGACTGAAGGTATTAGGATGCAACTAGGACTGGTCCAGACAGTTCCAGGTTGAATCTTCCTTCAGGACGGTTCTTTCCTCATGCCTACATCCACACTGAATATTCTGGCATATTCATTACACATCTCTTGCTATTCCATTACATTTGACAAGTCACAACATTCTGCACATCTGTCTCTTTTACTTTCCTTTTCCTCACATTTGGTCATTATTTATGGAAGGTTCACAACTAATGGCCCCCAGTACCCGGCATAGTGGGGTGCGAAAAATCTCCGGGGATCGTGTTGACTCCACCATTGGCTTGAGGGCAGACACGCCTGGTGGTAATAATGATTCTGCTCTTAACCTTGCACCTCCTAATAGATCTGCTTCTTTCACTCTTCACTATTCAAACATTCGTGGGCTGAACTCTAATCTTTCGTCTGTGGAACAGCACTTGGGCACTTTCCTCCCTAACCTCCTCCTCCTATTTGAAACCCAGTTGTCTATACATGCTTCCACTGACCCTTTCCAAATCTCCCACTATAACCTGTATACTCGTTTTCGTTCCAAAGGTGGGGTCTGTGCTTACTGCAACATTAACACTCCTACTGTGAGGCTCATGGACCTTGAATCTCCTGACTTTGATGTTCTCTGGCTAAAAGTCTATCTCTCCACTACCACTATCATCCTTTGCTTCTGCTACTGTTCTCCAAACTCCACCGAGTTTGTATCTTTCTTTGAATATCTCTCCTCGTGCCATGAGTCCTTGCTATCTTCTCACCCACATGCCGAAGTTCTCTACATTGGAGACTTCAATGTACACCACAGTGAGTGGCTTCATTCTTCTCACACTGATGTGGGAGGAAGCGAGGCTCTTGCTTTCTCTATTACTCATGATCTGGAGCAAATTATCAAACATCCTACTCGTGTTCCCGATCGTCACGAACATGCTGCTAACATTCTTGACCTTTTTTTTACTTCTAACCCTTCAAACTACTCTTATTCCGTGCTTTCCCCTCTTGGTAAATCTGACCACTCCATGATCTCTGTCTCTTCCATTTTCGCTCTCCCACCACCAATCCCTCCTACTCAACGCCGCCTTTGGCACTTCGAGCGAACTCAATATGAAAATTTGCGTAACTTTCTCTTTGACTTTCCATGGGATGACTACTGCTTTCGGTCCCGCAACCCTGATCGGGTAGCTGTAAAAGTTGCCGAGATCATGACCGCGGGAATGGAGGCGTACATCCCCTCTTCTACAAAAACTTTCTCTCCCCCTAAACCTTGGTTTGACCGTGCCTGCTCCATGGCTATCCAGGCTAGGAATCAGGCTCACCGATCTTACCAAGCCTCTCCTTCCGATTTAACTCGCTCTGCTTTTATTATAGCTAGGAATCGCTGTACAGCTCAGATTCGAAGGTCTAAGGCTTCCTTTATAAGAAGGAAAGTTGATGACCTTAACTCCTCTCCCACTGACAAATGCTTCTGGTCCTTAGCCAAAAACCTCTCCAAAAACTTCTGTAACTCAAGCTTTCCCCCTCTCATTCGTTCTGATGGTTCTATAGCTTGCTCTCCCACTGACAAAGCCACTCTCTTTGGCTCTCATTTTTCTGCCAACTCTTCTATCAACAATTCCAGCGCACCTGTTCCTCAGTCTTTTCCCCTCTCTAACCCTATGCCCTCCCTTATCCTTTCTTCACGCAAAGTTCATAAGGTTCTTCACTCACTAAAGACAAACAAGGCATCTGGTCCCGATGGTATCCCTGCAAGGTTCCTTAAGGAGTTTGCAGATGAACTGGCTCCCGTGCTTTGCCGTCTTTTTCGCCTCATTCTGTCAACCAGTATCTATCCTTCATCTTGGAAGCATGCTCTAGTTCAACCTGTTCCTAAGAAGGGTGACCGCTCTATTCCTTCTAACTACCGACCTATTGCTCTAACCTCCTCTATTGCTAAAGTTTTCGAAACTTTGCTCAATGCTCACTTTTTGAAACGCCTTGAATCTAACTCACTTATCTCCGATCACCAGTACGGCTTCCGCAAGGCAAGATCCACTGGTGATCTCCTGTCCTATCTTACTCATGTATGGTCATCTTCTCTGGGGAACTATGGGGAATCCTTTGTCGTCGCCCTTGATATATCTAAGGCTTTTGACAGAGTCTGGCACAAGGCTCTGTTGGCCAAACTCCCAACCTACGGCTTTACCCCTTCTTTCTGTTCTCTGATTTCCAGTTTTCTTACTGACCGTTCTATATCTGTAGTTGTTGATGGCGTGACATCTAGCCCTTTCTCTGTGTCCAGTGGTGTTCCACAGGGCTCTGTTCTTTCACCTACTCTCTTCCTTCTCTTCATCAATGATCTTCTACAGTCCCCATCTTCCTCTCTTCTTCATGCCTTTGCTGATGATTCTACCCTTCACTTTTCCTCTGCCTTTTCTTCACAACCTTCATCTGTTACTCGTAATCAATCTCGTATCACTCTTTCTTCTACTCTTAACTCCGATTTGCAGAGAGTATCTGAATGGGGCACTCAAAATTTAGTTAAATTCAATGCCTCCAAGACACAGTTTCTGGCTATCTCTTTATCTTCTTCTCCTCCTGATAACCCTATTGTCTTCGAAACTAATGAAAGTTACCCTCTTAACTCTATCAATATATTAGGTATCCATATAGCCTCTAACTTGTCTTGGAGGAATCACATAATCCAAATTTCTAAATCTTCATCCAAAAAATTGGGGGTTTTGTTTCGTTTTCGTTATTACTTTTCCTCATTGCAGTTACTTAAAATTTACAAAGGTCTTATCCGCCCCTGCTTAGAATACTGCTCACACATCTGGGGTGCTTCTTCCTTTACTTATCTTCTCGATAGGGTTCAATCGAAGGCAGTCAGACTCATTAATGATCCTTCTCTTACTTCTAACCTGGATTCTCTCTCTCTTCGCCGTAAGGTATCTTCCCTTTCGCTTTTTTATCGCTACTACTTCCATCGCTGCTCTGATGAGTTGGCGAGTTGCATCCCTCCTCCACTGCCGAGGCCGCGTAACACTCGCCAAGCGGCCTCATCTCACAGGTACTGTGTGGAGATTTGTAGCTCGCGGATTGGTCGGTGCAGCGACTGTTTCTTCCCATCTACCTCCAGACTCTGGAACTCTCTTCCTCCTTCTGTCTTTCCTAGCTCTTATGACCTTTCATCCTTCAAAATGCAGATCTATCGTCATCTCAGAGCCTAGTCCTCCATATCTCTGGGTCCTCTTTACTTTGACTGTTTTTTCTGTCTGTCGTTTTCCTTTGTGTGACATTACCTCACCTCTGCCTTGCCCTTAACTTTTTCTTTTCCTTCGTCTTGGTATTTTCTCGTGCCCGGGCCTTTGTTGATGAGGGCAGTTTCTGCCTATCCCGGTGTCACACTCTTAAAAAAAAAAAAAAAAAAAACATATGGTTTGTGAGGGATTTTTTTGGCTGAAGTTACACAGTCATGTCTAAATGGAGCATGGAAGAAGATTTGCCCGCAGTTAGTGAACTTTTTCACAGGTTTTGATCTCAATGATCGGCTGTCAAAGACGAGACTTGAGTGTGTTCAGCTCGCACATCATGTGCGATTCACCGACGTTGATGAGGAGGATGTGGATGCCCTTATTGCTTCCCACAAGGAGGAATTGACTGCCAAGGATTTGGAGGACATAGAAGGCGAATGACAACGACAGGAGAGGGAGGAAAACGAGACAGCAGCACTTTCTGCGAGCCCCATGAAATCACTCACAGTGAGTCGATTGACTCAATTTTTTCACCAAATCGAGAGAGTGCCTTGGAAATTTTGGATAAGGATGATCCCAATATAGAGCATGCAGGCGTGACATCTAGAGAAGTCATGCATGATATTTCCTGCTATAATGAAATTTTAAAAGAAAAGAGGAGGATTGCATGGCAGGCAACACCTGATGCTTACTTCTCAGTCAAAAGAAGTGATATTGATGACCCTCAGCCCAGCACATCTAAGCAGTATGAACCCCAACCACAACCAGGGGTTAGCTCTTCCCATTCCTTCTCCTCCTCTTGACCTCCCTCTCCTACCGTTTAACTCACATCCTCAATGCCATCCTGCTCGTCCCAGTATGACTGTTGCCCATCGTACATAGAGTGAGTACACCTCTGTAATCTTTTACGCTTTTTTTATGTTATGTTTTTAATATCATGCTACAATATTATATTCAGGCATTGCATAATTAAAAAAAATGACTTTTCATGTGCTGTTTTTAATTGTTTTCAATGGTAGCTTTATTTATTTTTGCAGCTAGGGGTTGGCTCTTCCACTTCCTCCTCTTCTCCTACCACTTATATCACCTGCTTGCCTCAAACACTCTCGACATCTATCGCTCGCCGTATATAATGTGAGTAGAATGTGTGGAATATATTTAATTTACATCATTACTGTGCATTGCATAATGAAAAAAAAAATTCTAGTCTTGCCTTTATTCATTTTTTGTTACTGAATCTTTATTTATTTTTTCAGCTAGGGGTTCGTTCTAACGCTTCCCTCTCCTCTTCTCCTACCGCTTAAGTCACGTGCTCGCCGCCACCACGCTCGACCCATACCTGTTGCTCACTGTATATAGAGTGAGTAGGATGTGTTTTATATTTATTTATGTTACAGTAATTCAGGCATTGGATAATGAAAAAATTTAGTTTTCTAGTCTTGTATTTGTTGTTTTTTACTTTTGCAGACAGAGGTTCGTTTTCCTCTTCTAATACTGCTTATGTCAAGTGCTCACCGCCACCAAGCTCATTCCATACCTGATAGTCACCGTACTATAGAGAGAGTAGAATGTACTTTATATTTTTCTTTGTTACAGTAATTTAGGCATTGCATAATGGAAAAATTTAGTTTTTTTACGTTTGCAGATAGAGGTTCGTTCTCCTCTAATTCCGCTTACGTCAAATGCTCACCGTCGCCACGCTCATCCCATACCTGTTGGTCACCGTACTATAAAATGAGTAGAATGTGTTTTATATTTTATTTTGTTACAGTAATTCAGGCATTGCATAATGAACAAAATTTAGTTTTCTAGTCTTGCATATGTTAATTGTTTTTTATGTTTGGAGATAGAGGTTCGTTCTCCTCTTCTAATACCGCTTATGTCAAGTGCTAACCGCCACCACACTTATTCCATACCTGTTGGTCACTGTATAAAGTGAGTAGAATGTGTTTTATATATTTTTTGTTACAGTAATTCAGGCGTTGCATAATGAACAAATTTAGTTTTCTAGTCTTGCATTTGTTAATTGTTTTTTACGTTTGCAGATAGGGGTTCCTTCTCCTCTTCTTACATCATTTATGTCAGGTTCTCACTGCCACTACGCTTGTCCCATGCCTGTTGCTCACCGTATAATAGAGTGAGTAGAATGTGTTATCTTTTTTTTTGTTACAGTAATTCAGGCATTGCATAATGTAAATTTTTTTTAGTTTTTTAGTCTTACTTTTGTTAATTGTTTTTTGATAACGTTTGCAGATGGGGTTCGTTCTAATGCTTCCCTCTCCTCTTCTCCTACAGCTTAAGTCATGTGCTCGCCGCCACCACACTCGGCCCATACCTGTTGCTCACTGTATATAGAGTGAGTAGGATGTGTTTTATATTTATTTTTGTTATAGTAATTCAGGCATTGCATAATGAAAAAAATTTAGTTTTCTAGTCTTGTATTTGTAAATTGTTTTTTACTTTTGCAGATAGAGGTTCGTTTTTCTCTTCTAATACCGATTATGTCAAGTGCTCACCGCCACCATGCTCATTCCATACCTGATGGTCACCGTACTATAGAGAGAGTAGAATGTGCTTTATATTTTTTTTTGTTACAGTAATTTAGGCACTGCATAATGAAAAAATTTGTTTGCAGATAGAGGTTCATTCTCCTCTCCTAATTTCGCTTATGTCAAATGCTCACCGCCACCACGCTCATCCCATACCTGTTGGTCACCGAACTATAAAATGAGTAGAATGTGTTTTATATTTTGTTTTTTTACAGTAATTCAGGCATTGCATAATGAAAAAAATTTAGTTTTCTAGTCTTGCATATGTTAATTGTTTTTTTATGTTTGCAGATAGAGGTTCGTTCTCCTCTTCTAATACCGCTTATGTCAAGTACTAACCGCCACCACACTTATCCCAAACCTGTTGGTCACCGTATATAGTGAGTAGAATGTGTTTTAAATATTTTTTGGTTACAGTAATTCAGGCGTTGCATAATGAACAAATTTAATTTTCTAGTCTTGCATTTGTTAATTGTTTTTGACGTTTGCAGATAGGGGTTCCTTCTCCTCTTCTTATAACACTTATGTTAGGTGCTCACCGCCACTACGCTTGTCCCATGCCTGTTGCTCACCATATAATAGAGTGAGTAGAATGTGCTATCTTTTTCTTTTGTTACAGTAATTCAGGCATTGCATAATGTAAATATTTTTTAGTCTATTAGTCTTGCTTTTGTTAACTGCTTAATTTTATCTTTGATTACGTTTGCAGATGGGGTTCGTTCTAATGCTTCCCCTCCTCTTCCGCTACCGCTTACGTCACGTGCTCACCGCCACCACACTCATCCCGTGCCTGTTGCGCTCCGTATATAGAGTGAGTAGAATGTGTTTTACATTTACGCATTGCAAAATGAAATTTTTTGTTTTTTGTTTTTTAGGCATGCTTTGGTTATTTATTATTTTTATTTTATCTTTGTTTACGTATGCAGATAGAGGTTCGTTCTCCCGCATCCTCCTACTCTCCTACCACTTAAGTTATGTGCTCACCGCCACCATGCACGTCCCAGTGTATGCCTGTTGCCCACCACATAACAGTACAGTATGTTAATTTGCTTGCTGTACAGTAAATCTGAATATCTTTTGTACTATTTAAAATAGAAACAGGTCTTTCTGCTTTGTTATGTACTTGTAAATTATGTTTTACTTATCTTATATCTTTGGCATAGTGTATCTATGTACAGTTGTGAAAAGTATCTAGAAATATTATCATTGTTTCTTATGGAAAATGACTCGTCACATTATGCGATTATTATATTACGTGGTACTTCTGAGAACCTATCTTCGCGTTATTCTAAGAACTAGGAGTATTTGCTATTAATTATGGAAAGTCCACAGCTTATGATCCCCTGTACCGGGCATAAAGAGGTGTGAAGAATCTCCGGGGATCTTGTTGACTCCACTATTGGCTTGAGGGCAGATATACCTGGTGGTAGTAATGGTTCTGCCCTTAATCTTGCACCTCCCAATAGATCTGCATCTTTCACTCTTCACTATTCTAACATTTGTGGCCTGAACTCTAATCTTTAGACTGTGGAACAGCATTTGGGTACTTTTCTCCCTAACCTTCTCCTATCTGAAACCCAACTTTCAATCCATGCTTCCACTGACCCATTTCAAATCTCTCACTATAGCCTGTACACTCGTTTTCGTTCCAAAGGTGGGGTCTGTATTTACTGCAACACTAACGCTCCTATTGTAAGGTTCATGGACCTTGAATCTCCTGACTTTGATGTTCTCTGGCTAAAACTCTATCTCTCCACTACCACTATATTCCTTTACTTCTGCTACTGTTCTCCAAACTCCACCGAGTTTGTGTCTTTCTGTCCTTGTGCCATGACTCCTCACTATCCTCTCACCCACATGCCAAAGTTCTCTATATTGGAGTCTTCAATGTACACCACAGTGAGTGGCTTAATTCTTCTCACACTGATGTGGGAGGAAGTGAGGCCCTTGCTTTCTCTATTACTAATGATCTGGAACAAATTATCAAACATCCTACTTGTGTTCCTGATCGAAGCAAACATGCAGCAAACACTCTTGATATATTTCTTACTTCTAACCCTTCAAACTACTCTAATTCTCTGCTTTCCCCTCTTGGTAAATCTGACCACTCTGTGATCTCAATCTCTTCTATTTTCGCTCCCCCTCCACTAATGACTACTACTCAGCGCTGCCTTTGGCACTTTGAGCGTACCCAACGTGAAAATTTTCGTACCTTCCTCTTTGACTTCCCTTGAGAAGATTACTGCTTTTGGTCATGCAACCCTGATCAGGTAGCCCTAAAAGTTACCGAGATCATGACCTCAGGAGTGGAGGCATACATCCCCTCCTCTAAGAAAACTTTCTCTCCCCCTAAACCTTGGTTTGGCCGTGCCTGCTCCATGGTTATCCAGGCCTGGAATCGTGCACACAAATCTTACCAAATCTCACCTTCCGATTTAACTAGCTCTGCTTTTATTGTAACTAGGAATCACTATACTGCTCAAATTCGAAGGTCTAAGGCTTCCCTTACAAGAAGGAAAGTTGATGACCTTAACTCCTCTCCCACTGACAAATGCTTCTGGTCCTTAGCCAAAAACCTTTACAAAAACTTCTGTAATTCAAGCTTTCCCCCTCTCATTCGTTCTGATTGTTCTATAGCATGCTCTCCCACTGACAAAACCACACACATTGGTTCTCATTTTTCAGCCAACTCGTTTATAAACGATTCCAGAGCACCAGCCCCTCAATCTTTACCCCTCTCTAACCCTATGGCCTCCCTTATCCTTTCGTAATGCAAAGTTCATAAGGCTCTTCGCTTGCTAAAGACGAAATAGGCATCTGGTCCCAATGGTAACCCTGCAAGGTTCCTTAAGGAATTTCCATATGAACTGGCTCCCGTGCTTTGCAGTCATTTTTGCATCATTCTGTCAACCGGTATCTATCCTTCATCTTGGAAGCATGCTGTAGTTCAACCTGTTCCTAAGAAGGTTGACAGCTCTATTCCTTCAAACTAATAACCTACTGCCCTAACCTCCTCTATTGATAAAGATTTGAAAACTTTGCTCAGTGTTCACTTCTTGAAATGCCATGAATCTAAGTCACTTCTCTCTGATCACCAGTACAGCTTCTGCAAGGCAAGATCCACTGGTGACCTCCTGTCCTATCTTATTTATGTATGGTAATCTTCTCTAAGGAACTATGGGGAATCCTTTGTCGTCGCCCTTGATATCTCTAAGGATTTTGACTGAGTCTGGTACATGCCTCTGTTGGCCAAACTCCCTGCCTATGGCTTTACCCCTTCTCTATGTTCTCTGATTTCCAATTTTCTTTCTAACCGCTTTATATATGTAGTTGTTGATGGTGCGACATCTAGTCCTTTCTCTGTTACCAGTGGTGTTCCACAGGGCTCTGTTCTTTCATCTACTCTGTTCCTTCTCTTCATCAATGATCTTCTACAATCCCTATTTTCCTCTCTTCTTCATGCCTTTGCTGACGATTCTACCCTTAACTTTTCCTCTGCCTTTTCTTCACAACCTTCATCTGCTACTCGTAATTAGTCTCGTATTACTCTTTCTTCTATTCTCAACTCCGATTTGCAGAGGGTATCTGAGTGGGGCACTCAAAATTTAGTTAAATTCAATGCCTCCAAGACACAGTTTCTGGCTATCTCTTTATCTCCTTCTCCCTCTGATAACCCTAGTCTTCAAAACAAACAAAATATACCCGATTAATTCTATCAACACATTAGGAATCCATATAGCTTCTAACTTGTCTTGGAGGATTCACATAATCCAAATTTCTAAATTTGCATTCAATAAATTGGGGGTTTTGTTTCATTTTCGTCATTACTTTTCCTCTTTACAGTTACTTATAATCTCTAAAGGTCTTATCCGTCCCTGCTCTGCCTTGTCCTTAATCTTTTTCTTTTCCTTAGTCTTGGTGTTTTCTCGTGCCCAGGCATTTATTGATGAGGGCAGTTGTTGCCTGTCCTGGTGTCACAATCATAAAAAAAAAAGACACAGGAGACTTTCTCCGTGTTCCCCTGCGTATCATAAAAGTTAACTATATGGGCCACAGCCGAGGGAATGGGAACCCCCTCCTCTGTATTTTTAAATCATACAAGTATCCTAGAGACGTGGGGATATTCTATCAGGAGAGATCCAACCAGAACCCTAGTAATTGGGGCTCTGAATGTGCATGGTTGTGGAGTAAATGAAAGTGAGAGGGAGGTGATAGGGAGCATATTTGTGGAGAGAAAGCTAGATATACTTGCAATAAGCGAAACCAAGATAAAAGGAAATGGTGAGGAGACATTTGGGAGTGTGGTAGGTAGGGTGTCTGGAGTTGAGAGGGGGAGAGGAAGAGAGGGAATGGCTCTGGTAGGAGGTGAAGAGATGATTAAGTGTGTGGTGGAATGGAGAGAAGTATCTTCTCGAATAATAGTGGCAAAAATGAGGCTAGGTTGCAAGGTTTGGGCGTTTGTGAGCGCATATAGCCCTGACAGTGAAAGAAGTGGTGAAGAAAGAGAAGAATTTTGGATGGAACTGAATGAGTTTGTGGAAGACTTGGGAATGAATGTGAATGTGGTGTTGATGGGAGATTTGAATGCTAGTGTAAAGAATGAGACAGTGGATGGTGTAACTGGGAAGCACGGAGGACCTGGAAGGATGTGGGAGAAGAGAAAATGACAGATATGTGTATAGAAAGAGAGAGATGTTAATTGCTAACACTGTAATTAAAACGAAGGAAGTGCACAAGTATACATGGGTCAGAGTTGATAATGGAAGATTAGTTGACAGATCATTAATTGATTATAATGTGGTGAACATGAGGGTGTTTGTAAGAATATTGGATGTGAATGTACTAAGAGGAGCTAGTGGTGGAATATCTGATCATTATTTCGTGGAAAGTAGAGTGAGACTAGGAGAAAAGTGGAGAAAGAGGAGAAGCGAGAGAGGATGAGAGGTGCTAAAAGTGAATGAATTGTATAAGATAGAGAAAGAATGTGAGCATAAGGCTAGTGTGAGAAATATGTGGAATGTAGTGAAAGAGAAAGTGGAGGAGGGAATGGAAGAAGAATGGGGCTGTTTCATGGAGGAAGTTAAGTGTGCCGAGGCAGTGTGTGGAAGGAGACTAACTGGTGGAGGTAAAAGGAAGGTAGTGTATAGTGGAATGAGCAGGTGAGTGCAGTAGTAGCTGAAAAGAAGCAGGCTTATGAGGCATGGTTGCAGGTAGATAATGTAGAGGCGTATAAAAGGTATTGTGCAAAGAGGAGGTTAGCGAAGGACATGGAGAGGGAGGCAGAGAGAGAAGCGAATGTAAGGTGGGGCAGATGCTTATTTGAGAATTTTGAAAGGAATAAAAAGATGTTTTGGAAGGAAATGAAAAGAGTGAGGAAAGGTGAGTGTGGTAGGGAGGAGAGGGTGAAAGGAGTAGATGGGCAATTGCTAGTACATGAAATAAAAGTGTGAGAGAGATGGGCTGAATATTTTAAGAACCTGCTAAATGAGGAAGATGATAGAGAGGCAGAGATTGCGGTTCTGGGAAACGAATGGAGAATGCCAATGTTGGGTGATGAGAATGATAGAGATACAGTATAACAAAAGGGGAGGGATGAAAGCAGGTTAAGCACCAGGGATAAATGGGTGTCATGCTGAATGCTTGTCAAAAAGTAGGGAGGCATTAATAGAATGGATGGTTAGCTTGTTGAATGTATATTTCAGGAAAGGGAAGGTCCCAGTTGATTGGAGTAGTGCATGTGTAGTTAGACTTTACAAAGAGAAAGGAGATAAGTATGAGTGTAGTAGCTTTAAAGGAATTAGTTTGTTGAGTGTAGTTGGTAAGGTATATGGAAGTGTTAATCGAGAGAATTAGGGAAGGTACTGAGAGATTGATTAGGGAAGAACAGTGTGGGTTCAGGAGAGGAAGAGGATGTGTGGATCAGGTGTTTGTGGTGAGACAGGTGTGTGAAAAGTTCTTAGAGAGAGGTTAGGACACTTTTTGAGCTTTTATGGACTAAGAAAAAGCATATGACAGGGTAGGTAGAGAGGGGTTGTGGAGTATGTTGCGACTGTGTGGTATAAGTGGAAGTTTATTGAATGAGGTGAAGAGTTATTGCACGAAAAGTAGAGCATGTGTGAGAGTTGGGAATGGTAGGAGTGATTGGTTTGAGGTCAATGTAGGGTTACATCAAGGTTGTGTAATGCCGCCATGGTTGCTTAATGTGTATATGGATGGAGTGGTAAGGTAAGTAAATGCAAGAATATTAGGCAGAGGCTTGGAACTACTGGGTGCAGATGAAAGGTTGTGGAAACTGAATTAGTTGCTATTTTTTTTTTTATGAGTGTGACACCAGGAGAGACAAAAACTGCCCTCATCAATAAAGGCCCGGGCATGAGAAAACACCAAAACGAAGGAAAAGAAAAAGGTTATGGACAAGGCCAAGATGAGGCAATGTTACACAAAGGAAAATGACAGACAGTCAAGTACAGAGGACCTAGAGATATGGAGTATTAGGCCCTGAGATGACGGTAGATCTGATTTTGAAGGAAGATAGGTCATAAGAATTAGGAAAGACAGAAGGAGGAAGAGAGTTCCAGAGTCTGGAAGTAGATGGGAAGAAGCAGTCGCTGCACCGACCAACCCGGGAGGTACAAATCTCCTCACAGTATCTGTGAGATGAGGTCGCTTGGCGAGTGTTACGCGGCCTCGGCAGTGGGGGAGGGCTGCAACTAATGGGTGTTGGAATAAAGCTGTCGGACAGACTAGATCAGAGAGTGTTGAGTTGGTTTGGACACATGGAAAGGATGATTGATGAACAAATAGTGCAGAGAGTGTGGAGTGCAGAAGTGATTGGAGTTAGGTCAAGAGGGAGACCAAGAATGAGATGGATGGATGGCGTGAAAAGAGCACTGAATACATGTGGAATGTCAGTGGAACAGGGAAGACTGCGTGCAAGAGATAAGTATGAGTGGAGGAAGATTGTGAATAGAGGACGCAGGCCAAAGGGATTTCTCACACCTGCTAGTTCAGTGAACTGTGATGGACGGGTGTTAGGGGAGCTGCCATGTGATGAAGTGGTGGGGGCAAACCAGTTGCGGTTGTCGGGCCTCATTGTAAAATATTCTTGCCCACCTACCATGTGGATGACCTAAGCAAGGTGGAAGGGGGGGAGGTGTGGCAACCTTTTATCCCCAAGGAGCTGAAAGGAGTGGTTGAGGTATGTGTGGATCATGGTGAATGCATGTTTGTTGGCTCGGCCACCCAAATTAGAAGAGGGAATGAAGCATGTGTATATGTATGTATGTACAACATTAACTTTCATATGCAATAGTGAGAAGTTAATGTATAAGCAATAGTGAGAAGTTAAAGTATGGAATGCAAAAATTAATGAACGGATGAAAGAATTTTGTAAAAACACATGTGAAAGATTAAGAGTGAACCAAACTCTTATATTAGCATATTAAATGAGGCACAAACAATATAACATTATAATTAATATATAATCAGAACGTATGAAACTGCGAGGAGGCAAATCATCCCTTCAACAAAATGAAACTATTGTTCATATAATATCTTTAGATACAGATTGTCTTGATTATTCTATGGAGATAATTTTTTATCAATGGATAGACAAACTATGCGGAAAGAAATAAATGAATATAAAACTGGGATCAAATTTTAAACCCATATAGATACTACATCAAATCTTTCAGTTTTCCCAATCAGGGGATGCCACAGCGGATCAATTGTCTCCCTAACATCCTGTCCCCTGCATCTTCTTCTGTCATACATCCTCATGTCTTTCCTAATTGCATTAATAAAAAATATAGCTATCTACCAATGTAACTCATGAGCCTACCTCCACTGGCATATTAGAGAGCGCAATATAGCCATCAGATGGCCTCACAATTTTGATGGTGTATGTGGATTTAAAACTTGGTTCATCGAAGCATGGAAAAGCACGACGTGCATAAGTAGGTTCAAATTTTGTTGTTGCCAAGCCTCTGTAAATCATAGGTAAACCGAAGTAATAAGCATAAGAAATATACTGTTAAAAACCACTGCTACAGTAACTTTAACTGAAATAAAATTAAAAATAGTTGTAATACTATTATATTTTAAAAGCTTATATCAGCCTTTCAAATACTTGCAAGATTGTTCATAAGTGCTAAAAGTACTGCCAATTACTTACTGGAAAGAAAAAATATTTGCTCGGAAGGAGATGAAAGGGCTCATGATTCTCTATACCTTTTAGTTGACTCTACCAACATGCAGAGAACACAAATGTGAACTCTTTATTCCTGACAAGCAGGGCTACCACTGATATATACCACAGATAAAAGCTATACAAAGCAAATCAAAGCTGAAACAATATTACCAGGTCTTTATGAGTCTTGAATTGTAATAAATTTCTAAACCATATCTTATTTCTGTCACCCACCTTGAATTTCCTGAGCTATCTGCATATTCAGAGTAATAAAACCCAACAATTCCAGTGGTTAAAGATCCGGAGAAGTCCATCCATATCTTATAGGTTCCAGGTTCTGTTGAATTGGTTCTAATAACCCAAAATTCATTAGGTTCAAATTCAAAGAGGTCCACTATTTCTACTTCCTGTATCTGCAAATATAAAATAAATTATATCTTAAGTTTCACATATATAAATTATTCATTGTAAGATCTTTACTAAAGAGGATTCAACAACGCCACATTTTATTTGAAGATTTTCAAAATGAGCTGTCAACAGTTTCAATATATCATTTCAGTATTCTAACTGCAAAAAAGTTTTTAAAAATAATCTCTAATATACAAACATGTAAAGTACTGAATTATATGTGGTTCCTAAAAAATGTACACATCTAAACTTCCTCATATCAAAAAAATCTAACTATATATAAAACTTGAACATTCTGAAAGAGACTTTAGGGAAGAAAAATAGATATTCTGTCATTAACCAATGGTGTGAAAATTCTTGGCCAAAACTGTGCTTGACCATTTTAATTCTGCACTTACTTCAGATCCTGATTCATCCACTTGGGATATTTTTGTATTGGTAATATTTAACCATTTCGTGTGAATCAAAAACACATCACGCGTTTCAGAGGAAGTCACGTTGATGGCAACTGATCCTGTGAACGTTTGGGTGGTAAGATCAGGATACAAATAGAGGTCATAGTGATGGGGCTGCACTGTAGAAGGCAATCGGAAATCATCCTCCCACGGCTCATTAGTCGAAGTTTTCAATCTCTTCTGTTCGTTCTCTGGCATAGCACCTGCTAAATTATTTAAAAACCTCAGTTCCAATGGACCAAGAATATTGATTGTACTGCAGAGTTTATTAAAAAAGCTTTTTTGCACTCATTATTTTATAGGGTTATGATTCAAAACTTACACATATCAAACTTTGCATTATCTGTACCAAGTAAGGAAACTACTAAAAACTGCAATTTAATATACATCACACTTGATATTATAATAGCAAAATTTTCTGAATAAAATATATAAGTATTAATGTAAATTACTGGACATGCTATTTACCAGTATATATATATATATATATATATATATATATATATATATATATATATATATATATATATATATATATATATATATATATATATATATATATATATATATATATATATTGCGAAATACGGTACCAAAGCCTTCTTCTTAAAATGATAACTGATATAACTGGAAAGTATGATAACATGTATTGATTTTAGAAAAAAATTCAAGTATAATACAAAGGAAGAGAGAAAATAATATACTGTATATGTAATCATTACTGTATCCTAAAAAGTAATCAGAACAAGGTGTGATGGAAAAGCATACGGGTTATAAGTCATTACTTAATTTGCTCTTGCAGGCCTCTGACAAGTATCTTACCAAAGAAAACAAATGCTATAAATATAACAAAAGTAAATTTCAGAAGCCACATCATCTGTCCTCTGCACTGAAAGACTTTCAAACTAACAATGACAATTCAACAAAAGAAAAATATTCACCGCAAAGTTGTCTGGCATTACGAGATAAGAAATGAGAATTAACATATGGTTGTAATAATCATAATCTATTTCACATACTCATAATTATATAAAGAGTTTTGGAGTTTCCTCGACAATATGTAACAGATGACAGATTCCCAGCTAAAGTGGGAGGCAGTAAATACTTTCTGGAGGCTTAAGAAAAGGGTAACTTTGAAGTACTGTAAACTGACTCACAAAGCTTTTGAAAACAATGTACATTAAATTGTTTTTACAGATGCCTTCATAAACTACTATAGTCCTAAATCCTGCCAACAACATTATTCAAACTACTCTACAACCTAAACATTCAAAGTATCATTTTAACTCAAATTACTGTATTACATATTATACTGCCACATACTGCTGAAAGAATTCATGTGCAAAGAGAATGGAAAGCTTTATCCAAGAGTGAATTCTTAAAAATATCTCCAACAATTAACATCACCAGAATTCCTGGAGAAGCACCAGGGGCTAGTAAGACTTGCAACACTCATTATTGAAGACTTGCCCTAGGAAAAGGGTTAAATTGGACTCAGTGAAAGCATTCTGTAACCATCATCTTTTTCCATGTAAAGAATATCCTTATCAGCATTGTACTTTTAATGCCTGAAGATGAAGGCTTGACCTTTGAAAACTAGCATACTATGAGCAAAAGGAAGTTCTGCAAAATCATCTCTGGCAAAATGATCTGTTACTTACAAGGAATTCTTTCTACACTAACTCATCTAAGCAGGTATTTGAAGCATTGTGTCCTGTGCTTTGAGTAAATCATTTACAGCAGTCATTTATGATGTTATACCTTTACGTAAATTTCTTTATATATATATATATATATATATATATATATATATATATATATATATATATATATATATATATATATATATATATATATATTTTTTTTTTTTTTTTTTTTAAATTTATTTATTAATTTTTTTAACAAATTTTGACCCCAACCCACGAACAAAATCCAACCCACAAACACGCATGGGTTGGCCAAGCCACCACGTGTCCCACTCACCCGCTTTCAGTTCTGTATTAGTGCCCGCACTGTGTGGTTCATTATTGATCTGTTCATAGTTCTTGCTTTATGTTCCATTGTTTTACCTTTCATAAGGCCCTTATTATGGCTCATAAGAAACTTAAAAGTGTTAGTGATATTGTTGGAGTTCTTCCAAAGACTGGTCCCCCTCCTCCCCACCATCCACGTTTGCCAGTAACAATCATCCAAAAAGGTAAATATATTACTGTTACTTATCTACTTTATTCTTTTACCCATAATATGTACTCTTTCCTACTGTATTGGTTATTGCTGGGAGAATGTGACAACTTTTTCTAAGTGTTGGAGTTTGCTATTTTATCGGTGTATCAACCAGTGTACAGTATACTGCATACCTGAATATATACATGTTTTACTTTAGTAGAGTAGAGTTCCTTTCTATTATTAATGTAATTTTTCTTTTACAGATGAAGTACATATAACCTGTATTATATTCCATGCTTTTATTGACAAAAAAAAATTTTAAATTAATATTTATTGTGACCAGGAACAGATTAATTGAAATTACGTGCTTTTCAATGGGAAAAATAAATCTAACCCACGAACAATCCAACCCAAGAACTGTTTTTGGGAACGGATTAAGCTCGTGGGTTGGAGTCACCAGTATATACCCGGTGTATATATATATATATATATATATATATATATATATATATATATATATATATATATATATATATATATATATATATATATATATATATACAGTGATCCTTCGCTCTATCGCGATTCTTCTCTCGCGAAATCACTGTATCGCAATTTTTTTTTTTTTTGGTGGGTCTATGCAAAAATATTAAAATATTAAAAAAATTGAAATTTTCAGTATTTTAATTTTTTTATTGAAAAAAAAATTTCATTATTGATAAAAAAAATTTATTTCCCAGCCTACGAATGATAAAACAATAATATATAGTAAAAAAAAAAAAAATTTGAACATGTAACTCTGCACCATAGAAAGTACAATACCGGTACCAGCATTTCGGAAAACACAAAGAGTCGCACCTACGTGAGCTAGCATATATTAAAATTTCCAGTAGTTTCAGGATTTTATTGATAAAAAAACGTATTTCTTAGCCTAAGAATAATAAAACAGTAAAAAGTAGTAAAAAACATACAGTGTTCCCCCCCTTATCGCGGTATTTCAGTTCCGGGACCCGGCACGAACCAGGAAAATCGCGAAGTAGGATCGGCCTAAAAAAAAAAAAAAAATATATTTTTTTTTAAAGATGATTATGACACCAGGACAGGCCAAAAATGATAAAATAAAACGGCCTTTATCAGGCTGTAAAGAAAAACAGAGATGGAGAGTGTAATGACCTGTCAGATGTGAAGGGATTATAAAAAATGTGTAATGAATATCCAGCTCTCTGCTGGGTTTACTATACCTCTGCATTACTTTCATGATGTCTATTCTGAAAATTCTCCATAGATCTTATTATTATTATTATTATTATTATTATTATTATTATTATTGGCAACAATAATTTCCTTTGATGTTGATTGGGGAGATTATTATTATTATTTTATTATTATTATTATTATTATTATTATTATTATTATTATTATTATTACGAATTCGTAATTAAACCATTATTTTTACTATAAATAATGTAGTTTTGGTTGAATGAACAAGTTACTTAAAGATTCTCTCTCTCTCTCTCTCTCTCTCTCCAACATTCTATTCTACCCAACCCCCCACACTCTCTTTGTCCCAGCCAACTAGGGAGGGGCGCTGTACACAGTTATTAAAAGTAAATAAACCAACAGATGTACAAACAATGATGAGCCCTTAATAATAATAATAATGATGATGATGATAATAATCTCCACACTCATCATCAAAGGAAAATTATTGTTGCCAATGATAATAATAATAATAATAATAATAATAATAATAATAAAAATAATAAGATCTAAGCAGATTTATTGGAATAGACATCATGAAAGTAATACAGAGGTATATTAAAACCCAGCAGAGAGCTGGATATTCATTACACATCTTTTATAATCCCTTCATATCTGACAGGTCATTACACTCTCCATCTCTGTTTCTCTTTACAACCTGATAAAGTCTGTTTTATTTTATCATTTTTGGCCCATCCTGGTGTCACAATAATCATTAATTTTACTTTTTTTTTTTTTTTTTTTTTGCCAAAAATAAAAACCGCGATACAGTGAGAACGCGAACAAAGAAACGCGAATAACCGGGGGAACACTGTAAATGCTAACAGTATTGCACCATGTAAAATACGATACCGGTATCAGCGTTTCGGAAAACGAATAGGGTCGCACCTACGTGACCTAGTACATATTGAAATTTTCATTATTTTATTGATAAAACAAGTATTTCCTAGCCTAAGAGTAATAAAACAGTAAAAAATAGTAAAAAACATAAATTTAGATATAAAACTCACAGTACTGCATCATGTGAAATACTGTCCGATAGCGTACAATGTATTGGGGTCGCCCCTACGTGAGCTAGCATATATTAAAATTTCCAGTAGTTTCATAATTTTATTGATAAAAAAAAGGTATTTCTTAGCTTAAGAATAATAAAACAGTAAAATATAGTAAACAACATAAATACTAACAGTTTCGGAAAACGCAAAGGCTCGCACCTACGTGAGATAGTTCATGGAATGCTATTGGCTGAAGGAGTGAGAGACGACGAATCACAGAATTGTTTTTCTGTATGTTCTGTATCATGGGGTCTGATTGGCTTTTTCATTGAAGTTTGGTTCTCCCACCATCTTCCATTGTCTCGCCTCACTCGTTCAGTCTAACTCACGTGTGCGCCGTTCACGTTGTGCTTATTAATACGTTTTGCTTGTGATTTTTTTACTCGCGTATTTCAACCTTTGCAATGCCTCCCAAGCATCCTTCATCTTCTAAGGCTTCTGGTAGTGAGCCTAAGCGGCAAAGGAAGATGTTAACCATAACAGACAAGGTGAAATATTAGATATGCTGAAAGAAG
>JAXCGZ010002801.1:17500-34897 GCA_037179515.1 Halocaridina rubra | reverse complement strand
AATTGTCCCATTACTCACTGGATACAGATCACAAGTACTTAGCTATTTTAAGGAGGTGGTCCTGAAGAACTTCATGGCAGAAGGCAAGGAAGGAGGGGGTTCTCCTTCTTCTCTTCGAGTAAAATCGACGAATCGCCGTCTTCTTGGTCGGATCCGGCAACTTATACTTCTTGTAATGGGCATTTTCACTCAATGCTCCGGTCACACTTCGGCTTACTAAGAAATATCTTAGGAATAGTTCCTTCAAAGTTTTATAATATTCTCTATTTGACCACTCGTCACTTCTCATCCGCAGACCCAAGTATTTCAGGAAGTCGGTCGCGGGAATTATGGACGGACATTCACGGTCTTTTACATTTGCGCCGTCGAGGTATAAAAGTGAATTTTTGACTCGAGGCGTCTTTACAACCAGGGCACGGGGTGGGGGCCTTGCCAATACGGAGGCGGGGGAGAGTGGCTGGATCTCATAATATGATACTGTAAGTGAAGGGGGAGCTCTGACTTTCTCGGTGTCACTCTCTCACTGCTGGTAAGCGTCTTGAAGTTTCTTCACTTGTACTTTTCTTCCATAGATGCTATAAATTTTTTTATACTTCTATTTTTTTTTTCTTCCTTCTCTTCGGTAAAGTGTCGGCGTGGATTGATCCCGAGCTGTCCACCACTGACGTAGGGGTTTTATTATCCCACCGAGTGTCACCACTGACGTAGGGGTTTTGCTCCTACGTTATATTATTATAATTATGGTAGCGTGGTTGGTGAAAATACGTAAGGATTTATATTCGTTTATTCTTATGTTAACATCTATGTACTCAGAGCTCCTATTACTACAGTTCCTGTTACGACTAATTCCTGAGTCCTACCCCCAAGAGGGGGAGGCTAACTCAGCTGTACTGTGTTAACTCTGCTGCTGGCAAGGCCCGGTCTCTAACTCTAACTAACTGTGCCTGCCCTGGGTGGTTCTTGAAATACCCCAAGGGCAGGGCGGGGCTTGACATCCAATCCTGCCAATGAAATCAAGTGACATCTAGTCCTGCAAATCAACGCCAGGTTCGAAGTGGAGTCCCGCCTACTTCCGGGGAGGAGCTATTGGGCATCTCTCCAGGGCATGTACTTACGTACGGGCCACATGTTTGTGTTTCTTGTGGTTTAGGAAATGGCTAACTTCCTGGCCTTTCCTACCCTCTCCAGGTACTCGATGCCAGATCCTAAGTCTCACGGTTCCGGTCATATATCTCCTTGACACTTTCTACAAACATTGGCCATATTATTAGTTCCAGGGGCCTAGCCATAAATCTTGGTGGTCCCAAGGGAAGACGTGGTCTGTACCCAAAACTCAATAAAAGTGAGGGCATGTAATAAAATATCTGTGCCCTCGACCAACCGTTACCCCTCAAGATTTGTTACAAGTTTCAGATTCTGGCTTCAGCATGACGGACTGGCTTCAGCATGATGGAAGTCATATGACATCTATATATATATATATATATATATATATATATATATATATATATATATATATATATATATATATATATATATATATATATATATATATATATATAGTGTTCCTTCCATTATCGCTATGGTTCGGTTCCGGGACCCGGCGCGAGACAAAAAAATCACGAAGTAGGATCAGCTTATATGTACATAGATATTTTTAATTATTTTTAAGTTTACACTGTATAAACCCTCCCTGTACTGTTAACAAACCACCCTTTACTTCATAAATAATAGCATGCAAGGTAAATTTATATGAAAGTGATAGATAAAATTACGGTGAATGAACTGGTAATTACATGACATACTCATGTACATAGGTATTTTACAATTATTTTTACATTTACGCACTGTATAAACCCTCCCTGCACTGTTAAAAAAACACCCTTTACATTATAAATAACAGCAAGCAATGTAAATTTTTATGAAAGTGATAGGAAAACTTACAGTGAATGAGGTGATGATGACGTGACATACTCATATACATAGGTATTTTACAATTATTTTTACGTTTACGTACTGTATAAACCCTCCCTGCAATGTTAAAAAAAACACCCTTTACTTTATAAATAACAGCATGCAACGTAAATTTATATGAAAGTGATAGGAAAACTTACCTTGAATGAGGTGATGATGACGTGACATACTCATGTACATAGGTATTTTGCAATTATTTTTACGTTTACGTACTGTATAAACCCTCCCTGCACTGTTAAAAATACACCCTTTACTTTATAAATAACAGCATGCAACGTAAATTTATATGAAATAGATAAAATTACAGTGAATGAAGTGGTAATTACATGACATACTCATGTACATAGGTATTTTACAATTATTTTTACGTTTACATACTGTATAAACCCTCCTTGCACGGTTAAAAAAACACCCTTTACATTATAAATAACAGCATGCAACGTAAATTTACATGAAAGTGATAGATAAAATTACAGTGAATGAAGTGGTAATTACATGACATACTCATGTACATAAGTATTTTACAATTATTTTTACATTTACGTACTGTATAAACCCTCCCTGCACTGTTAAAAAAACACCCTTTACATTATAAATAACAGCATGCAACGTAAATTTACATAAAAGTGATAGATAAAATTACGGTGAATGAAGTGGTAATTACATGACATACTCATGTACATAGCTATTTTACAATTATTATAAATAACAGCATGCAACGTAAATTTATATGTACGTGGTAGGTAACTTACCATGAATGAGGTGATGATGATCTTTCTTGACCACGCAGGAAATTATTTCGCAGCCAATAAAAGCTTTACGGCTGCTTTTTGGGGGAGAAGAACATGGTAATGGGGAGTTGCTGTCGCTGTTTCTTCTTTTGTTGCAAGATGGTATGGTAAGGAATCATGGCACTGTCGAGAAAATTACAGAATGTCACCGAACGAACCATATTATCGTCATATTCCTGCGAGAGCTGTTGGGCTGCTTTCATATATTTTTATATGGTTGCTAGACATTCGAGTGTAAGGCCAGGTTCTTCAATTTCTTTGTGCGTTTCCTGAATTTCTTCCTCTTCTTCGCTCACTGATTTCGTCATTTCTTCCAAGTCTTCATCACTCAAAGGCTGCGAGTGGCAGTTGATCAGTTCATTCACATCTTCGTGAGTCATATCTTTAAAGCCTTCTCCTCCTAGAAATGCAGCCAACTTCACAGCTTTCGCAACTGCCGACTTCTGCACTTCGTCAGGAGCAAATCACTTGTAGTCGTGGATGATTTCGGGCCACAATTTCTTCCAGGTGGCATTGCTTGTGGCAGACTTCATCTCTTTGATTGCATTCTGAATATTTTGAGGGCATGTGACAATCGTGTAATTACGCCAGCATGTCTTCACTGAGAAGTCTTTGTCCGAATCCATGGATTCAACCAGGTTTGCCAGGGCATTTCGTGTGTAGAGGGCCTTAAACGCACGAATAACGCCTTGATCCATAGGCTGAATCAGTGACGTCGTATTCGACGGCAGGAACTCAACTTGAACACCGCTATATTCGAGATTAGTTGCGTGGCCACCAGCATTATCCATCAAAAGAAGGACTTTATATTCAAGGCCTTTTTCCGCAAGATAAAGTTTTACCTGAGGGATAAAGCATTGGTGAAACCAGTCCGATGTGAGGCTTTTCGTGATCCAGGCCTTAGGGTTATGCATCCAATACACTGGCAGCAGATTCTTTTTCTTGTTCTTCAAAGCCCTAGGGTTCCTTGACTTGTAGATAAGCCCGGGCTTTAACATGAAGCCCACAGCATTCCCACACATGATGAGGGTAACGCGATCTTTGTGCGCTTTAAATCCCGGGGCTTTAGCTTCTTCCTTGAACAGAAAAGTGCGAGATGGCATTCTCTTCCAAAATAAGCCAGTCTCATCCATGTTGAAGACTTGCTCAGGAACATATTCCCCTTCGGCGATAATTTTCTTGAAGTCGTTCTTGACGTAATTCTCTGCGGCAGCTGTATCTGCAGTGGCAGCTTCGCCATGCACTGAAACGCTTTTTGGGCCATAGCGTTTTTGAAATTTGAAGAACCATCCCTTGCTAGCAACGAACGGTTGTATCCTCGGTGGAGAATCGCTGGAGGGTCCTGGTTGTGGGTTGTCGATATCTTCTTCTCTCCCCTCCTCCTCTCCAAGGTCGCCACTGTCGTCGACGGGTTCGTTTGTAGCAAATGTTTCGTACAGCTTCTTAACCTTTGTTTGTATGATATTGGTGTCTAAGCTGATGTTTTTCTTTCTGCAATCAGCAATCCACAGGGCCAAAGCAGCTTCCATCCGCACTACTGCCTTATTGCGGGATGTTACGACCCTCTTCGCTGATTTATCAAAAGAAATGCTCGCTGTTTTCCTGATCTTTGCCTTGTCCTTTTTGATGTAGCGAACAGTAGATTCATTGAGGCCAAATTTGCGGCCGACATCCGTGAACCTTTTTCCATCTTTCAACAAATCTAAGAGTTTCACCTTATCTACTACGGTTAACATATTCCTTTGCCGCTTAGGCTGACTACCAGAAGCCTTAGAAGGTTTAGGACGTTTGGGAGGCATTGCAAAGGTTAAATTACGCGTGAAAACACAATCACAACCAAAACGTAATAATAGGCACAACATGAACGGCGCACACGTGAGTTAGACTGAACGAGTGAGGCGGGACATTGGAAAATGGTGGGAAAAGCAAACTGCAATGAAAAAGCCAATCAGACCACATGATACAGAACATACAGAAAAACAATTCTGTGATTCGTCGTCTCCCGACCTTTCAGCCAATAGCATTCCATGAACTATCTCACGTAGGTGAGAGCCTTTTCGTTTTCCGAAACGCTGATAGCGGTATCGTATTTTACATGGTGCAATACTGTTAGTATTTATGTTTTTAATTATTTATTACTGTTTTATTATTCTTAGGCTAGGAAATACTTGCTTTATCAATAAAATAATGAAAATTTTAATATTCACTAGGTCACGTAGGTGAGAGCTTTTGCATTTTCCGAAACGTGATACCGGTATCGTATTTTACATGGTGCAATACTGTTAGTACTGAATTTATGCTTTTTACTATTTTTTACAGTTTTATTATTCTAAGGCTCGGAAATACTTGTTTTATAAATAAAATAATTAAAATTTTAATATTCACTAGGTCACGTAGGTGAGGGCCTTTGCGTTTTCCGAAACACTGATACCGGTATCGTATTTTATGTGGTGCAATAGTGCTTACTATCTTTTACTGTTTTATTATTCTTAGGCTAAGAAATATGTTTTTTTATCAATAAAATCATGAAATTACTGGAAATTTAAAATATATGCTAGCTTACGTAGCTGTGACCCCAATACATTGTACGCTATCGGACACTATTTCGCAAGATGCAATACTCTGTACTGTGAGTTATACTGTACGTACGTATATCTAAATTTATGTTTTTTTAATATTTTTTACTGTTTTATTATTCGTAGGCGGGGAAATAAATTTTTTTTATCAATAAAATAATGAAATTTTTTTTCAATAAAAAAATGAAAATACTGAATTTTTTTCTTTTCAATATTTTAATATTTTTGCGTATACCCATAAAATAAAATAATGATTTATCCAAAAAAAAACCGCGATAGAGTGAGAACGCGAACCAAGAAACGCGAATAACCGGGGGAACACTATATATATATATATATATATATATATATATATATATATATATATATATATATATATATATATATATATATATATACCTTGTTCCTTTTATACGCGATTTTTTTATATGCGAAATTGCAATAACGCCCCCAAAAAATAATAGTAAAAATTTCGGAATTCGTGAATAACGCCCCCCCCCCCCCCAAAAAAAAATTTTTTTTTTTTTTTTTTTTTTTTTTAAGATTATTGTGACAACAGGATGGACCAAAAAATGATAAAATAAAACAGCCTTTATCAGGCTGTAAAGAGAAACAGATGGAGAGTGTAATGACCTGTCAGATGTGAAGGGATTATAAAAGATGTGTATTGAATATCCAGCTCTCTGCTGGGTTTTAATATACCTCTGCATTACTCTCATGATGTCTATTTCAAAAATTCTCCTTAGATCTTACTATTATTATTATTATTATTATTATTATTATTATTATTATTATTATTATTATTATTATTATTATTATTATTATTATTTATTTTTATCAATAATTTTCCTATGATGATGATTGTGGAGATTATTATTATTATTATTATTAATATCATTATTATTACGAATTTGTAATTAAACCATTATTTTTACAATAAATAATGTAGTTTTGGTTGAATGAAGAAGAGTTAATTAAAGATCTCTCTCTCTCTCTCTCTCTCTCTCATTTCATTTCACTTACATTATATAGAGTATATTTATATTAAAAGGAGAATAGTCTTACAAACAATGCATACATCAGTTACTTTACAAGCTGATGAGTCGTTTGGGGCAGCAAATGATAAATATAATAATGCACTTTTAATAAAACCATTAATGAGTTAAAAGACCGTTAAATTAATTTCCTTTCCACGAATCCTTTGTAATGTCTCTCTTAAACAGGAATTAGGTAGAAATTTTTCATCTTATTATGTAAATACAATTATTGCTTTAGTCTTAATCACGTTCATTACAGTGCTCATTTTATAGGTAATAAATCTAAGTTTTAATTCGTTTTTTGTAAAGAAATATGAGAGAGAGAGAGAGAGAGAGAGAGAGAGAGAGAGAGAGAGAGAGAGAGAGAGAGAGAGAGAGAGAGAGAGAGAGAGAGAGAGAGAGAGAGAGAGAGAGAGAGAGAGAGAGAGAGAGAGAGAGAGAGAGAGAGAGAGAGAGAGAGAGGAGAGAGAGAGAGAGAGAGAGAGAGAGAGAGAGAGAGAGAGAGAGAGAGAGAGAGAGAGAGTAATTGGATACATTTTATTAACAAATTTGTCATTCAGAAACCAGATACATATTTGAAAATGGAAGGAGGATGCAAAACACGTGTTCTGAAAATATTAAGAATATAAGAACATAAGAATAGGGGACACTGCAACATGCTTACTGGCACACACGAGGCAGTTCCATTTTTGAATGATATTTACAGCATGTCTAACCTATTCTATTCTACTCTACTTATTTATTCTATTTTTTTTTTATGATTTTTCTAATAAACACTAATCTATTCATACCCACCCTACCTCTGTCATATGTCTATCTAATCTACATTTGAAGGTGTGTAAGGTATTGGCATTTATTATCCTACTAGGAATACTCTATGGTATTACCAAGCCAATTTTCACCAATTTCCCTTCTGAACCTAAATTTATCAAGATTAAATCCATTACCCATTAGGAGTTCTGGTTTGATCATGAATTTTTTAAACTTTATTAATATCACCCTTGTTAATCGCTTTAAACCATTTATACACCTCAATCATATCCCCCCTAACTCTGTGCCTCTCTAGAGAATGTAGATTAAGTTTTTTAATCTGTCATATGGTAGATTTAGGCATTGCATAATTAATTTTTTTTTTCGTTTTTTAGTCTTGCTTTGATTATTTATAATTCTTATTTTATCTTTATATACATTTGCAGATAGAGGTTCGTTCTCCTGCATCCTCCTCCTCTTCTACCACATAAGTTACTTGCTCACTACCACCATGCATGTCCTAGTGTACTGTATAACTGTTGCCCACTGCATAATAGAGTAAAGTATAGTAATGTATGTTAATTTCTAGCTGTAAAGTGAATATGAATATCTTTTGTATACTCTTAAAACTAGATACAGGGCTTTCTGCTTTGCTATGTAGTAATAAAATATTTTTTTTACTTATCTTATATCTTTGGCATGGTGTGTCTATGTAAGGTTTGAAACGTATCTATGCCCTTTATCATTGTTTCCTATGGAAAATAACTCGTTTTTTCACGCGATTTTCCATTTACACGACACTTCTGAGAACCTATCTGGGCGTTATTTTGAGAACAAGGTGTATATATATATATATATATATATATATATATATATATATATATATATATATATATATATATATATATATATATATATATATATATATATATATATATATATATATATATATTATATATATACCTAGTTTGCTTTTTACATGCGTTTATAATCCGCAAAATTGGAATAACGCCCCTAAAAGATAATAGTAAAAAAAATACGAAATTAGCGAATAACGTCCATGCAAAAAAATTCGAAAACTAAAATTTCCTTTCAGTAAATAATCGACCCCCTCAGAGGCACTTTTCCGCCATGCTCCTCCTTTTCTATTGCTTAATGCGATTGGATTTTATGAAGATAATGGGAAAAAAGCATTAAGAACAAACTTGCAATATACTGAAATGTCGTCAGGGAAATAGCATCAGCTGATACAGAGGCGGCAAAACGTTTGCAGATAGAGGTTCGTTCTCCCACATCCTCCTCCTCGTCTACCGCTTAATCCGATAGGATATAATATAGAGAATTGAAAAAAGCATTAAGAACAAACAGCAAACAAACTTACGATATTATATCGTCAGAGAAATAGCGTGCTAAGATGCATCAGCTGATACCGAGGCGGCAAAACGTTTGTAGATAGAGGTTCGTTCTCCAGCATCCTCCTCCTCTTCTACCACTTAATGCGATCGAATATTATGAAGAGAATTGGAGAAAAGAATAAAGAACAAACAGCAAACTAACTTGCGATATAATATCATCAGGGAAATAGCATGCGAGGGTGTATCAGCTGATATGGAGGCGGCAAAACGATTGCAGATAGAGGTTCATTTTCAAGCATCCTCCTCCTCTTCTACCACTTAATGCAATCTGATTTTATGAAGAGAATTGAAAAAAAGCCTAAAGAACAAACAGCAAGCTAACTTGCGATATAATTTTGTCAGGGAAATAGCGTGAGAGTGCATCAGCTGATATGGAGGCGGCAAAACGTTTGCAGACAGAGATTCGTTCTCCCGCAACCTCCTCCTCTTCTACTGCTTAATGTGATCAGATATTATGAACAGAATGGAAAAAAAGCATTAAGAACAAACAGCAAACAAACTTGCCATATGATATCGTCAGGGAAAAAGCGGGCAGGAGCAAAAACGTTTACAGATAGAGGTTCTTTCTCCAGCATCCTTGTGCTCACCACCACCATGCACGTCCCAGTGTATGTCTGTTGTCCACTGCATAATAGAGTGCATTAATTTGTTTACTGTACAGTAAATCTGTGTATCTTTTATACTGTATGCTATTTGCATGTTAATATAAATAACTACAGGTCTTTCTGCTTTCTTATGTACTTATAAAATATGTTTTACTTATCTTATATCTTTGGTATAGTGTGTCTATTTACAATTGTAAAACATATCTATGCCCATTATCATTGTTTCTTATGGAAAATGACTCGTTACATTATACGAATATTACAATAAGCGGCACTTCTAAGAACCTATCTTCGCGTTATTACAAGAACTATGTGTATATCTAATTATCTATATATATATATATATATATATATATATATATATATATATATATATATATATATATATATATATATATATATATATATATATATATATATATATATATATATATATACAGTGGTGACCCCAACCCACGAACTCAATCAGTTCCCAAAATGTGTTCTTGGGTTGGATTTATATTTCCCATTGAAAAGTACGTAAATTCAATTAATCCTTTCCAGGTCACCACAAAATATTCATTTCAAAATTTTACGAGTCATTAAAAACATGGAATATAATACAGGTTATATCCAATATACTCATTACAAGGAAAATTACATTAATAATAGAAATACAGTACTGTAATTACCTTTGTGAATAATTGTTGCTGGCATACGTGGATGGTGGTGGTGGAGGAGGAGGAGGGGGATTAATTTTTGGAAGGAGAGTCCCCTTCCATAAAGACTTTAGGGAACTCTTCCAATACAGGCTCTATTTCTGGTGTTTTCTCTCTCTTTTCTCTTTTGGCTACCTGCTTCCCTGCCTACTGGGACAAGGAAACGATCCAGAGAAATTGGTCTTTTTCTTTTTTGGTAATTTTTTCTACAAATATTCATCGCATTGTCATTTACCATATTCACTACTCTATTGCCCACAGTTTTATCTTTTTTCTTTTTTTTATGCATGTGACACCGGGACTGGCAGAAACTGCCCTCATCAATACAGGCCCAAGAATGAGAAAATACCAAGACGAAGGAAAAGAAAGGTTAAGGACAAGGCAGAGATGAGGTAATGTCACACAAAGGAAAACAACAGACAGAAAAAACAGTCAAAGTATAGAGGACCCAGAAATATGGAAGACTAGGCTCTGAGATACGATAGATCTGCTTTTTGTAGGATGTAAGGTCATAAGAATTAGGAGAGACAGAAGGAGGAAGAGAGTTCCAGAGTCTGGAGGTAGATGGGAAGTAGTCGCTGCACCAACCAATCCGCGAGCTACATATCTCCACACAGTACCTGTGAGATGAGGCTGTTTGGTGTGTTACGCGGTCTCGGCAGTGGGGGAGGGATGCAACTCGCCAACTCATCAGAGCAACAATGGAAGTAGTAGCGATAAAGAGAAAGGGAAGATACCTTATGGCAAAAAGAATCCAGACTAGAAGTAAGAGAGGGATCATTAATGAGTCTGACTGCCTTAGATTCAACCCTATCAAGAAGATAGGTATAATAAGAAGCACCCCAGATGTGTGAGCAGTATTCTAAGCAGGAACCGAAAGACCTTTATAAATTTTAAGTAACTGCAAAGACGAAAAGGAAACAAAACCCCCAATTTTTTGGATGAAATTTAGAAATTTGGATTATGTGATTCCTACAAGACAAGTTAAGAGGGTTTATGGACTCCTAGTATGTTGATAAAATTACGAGGGTAAATTTCGTTAGTTTCGAATACAATATTGTTATCAGGAGGAGAAGAAGATAGAGAGATGGCCAGAAACTGTGTCTTGGAGGCATTGAATTTAACTAAACTTTGAGTGCCCCACTCGGATACTCTCTGCAAATCGGAGTCAAGAGGAGAAGAAAGAATATGAGACTGATTACGAGTAACAAATGAAGGTTGTGAAGAAAAGGCAAAGGAAAAGTGATGGGTAGAATCATCAACAAAGGCATGAAGAAGAGAGGAAGTGGGGATTGTAGAAGATCATTGATGAAGAGAAGGAACAGAGTAGGTGACAGAACAGAGCCCTGTGGAACACCACTGGTAACAGAGAAAGGGCTAGATGTCGAGACATAAACAACTACAGATATAAAATGGTCCGTAAGAAAACTGGAAATCAGAGAAGAGAAAGAAGGGGTAAAGCCATAGGCAGGAAGTTTGGCCAACAGAGCCTTGTGCCAGACTCTGTCAAAAGCCTTAGCGATATCAAGGATATCTCTAAGGATCTCGAAGGATTCCCCATAGTTCCTCAGAGAAGATGACCATACATGAGTAAGATAGGACAGGAGATCACCAGTGGATCTTGCCTTGCGGAAGCTGTAATGGTGATCAGGAGATGATTTTCAATAAAAGCCTGCACATCATTCCACTTACGAAAATTTTTTTTTAATTCTTCACTGTACACCTTTTCCCTCTCATTCTCCTCCTCCGGTGACTGCTCCTATTGGAGAAGATTCACTGGTTCACGTTGCAACTCAACTAATTCTTCGGTGGTAAGTTCTTCTTTGTGGTCCTCCACCAGCTCCTCCGCATCCTCCTCATTAACCTCTAAGCCCAAACTTTTGCCTGTGGCTACAATTTCATTAACAATTTGAATAGCTAACTCCTGCTTGAAGACCTCGAAGTCTCTATCAGTAACACAACCTGGCTAAAGTTTCCTCCAGGCGGAGTTCAGTGTACGATATGAGACCTCCTTCCATGCTTTTTCAGTGAGACCAATGCAGTGGAGGATACTAAGTGGTCTTTCCATAAATCACGAAGGGTCAAATCCATGTCATTGGTGACCTGGAAACACCTGGCAAAAAGACCCTTCACATACAACTTTTTAAAATTAGAAATTACCTGCTGGTCCATGGGCTGGAGGATAGGAGTGGTGTTAGGAGGCAGAAATTTTACTTTAATGAAGTCGCAACGCATAGCAAGATACTCCACACCTGGAGTATGGGCAGGAGCATTATCCATTATGAGGAGACACTTAAGGGGAACTAGCAGCCTCTCCATGTCTAATGACGCTATGAATCCTAGTTTGCCGATGAAAGTGTTCAAACCAGCTTCTGCTGGCTTTAAATTCCACAACTTTAGCGCCACTAGAGCTCGGAGAGTTTGCTACTAAATCATGGTGGATTTGCATAGCCATAGCGTATATTATGGCCTTACTAATACTATCTCCAACCAGCTGTTTATCATCTATCCACAACAATAATTTTTCTACCTCTTCTATTACTTGTGACCTTTTCTTCATTAATATATTTAATATTTACTCTCTTAGCCACGTCAGCTGCTTTTAAGATCTCTTTATTCTTTAAAATAGTGCAGATGGTTGATTTTGCCATGTTATACTGCGTGGCGAGATCGGACACACGAACCCCATTTTCATGTTTAAAGTTATTTTTTTCTTCGTTTTCACTGTTATGCATCTAGGGTGTTTGACATCAATATCACTAACACTTTTAATATTCTTAGGAGCCATAATAAGTGCTATATGAAAAGTAAAACAATGGAAACTAAAGACAGAACTACGATCAGATCACGAACGAACCACACAGCGTGGCTACCAATGGCAGATCTGAGAGCGGGCGAGTGGGGCACGTGGTGGCTTGGCCAACACATTTGTGTTCGTGGGTTGGGGTCAAAATTTGTTCCAGAGTTCTGCGGTGTAGAGAATTTGCTACATCACTTGCTTTACTGTAACTTGCATAATGGTATTTGTGGCATATAACACAAGCTAAATATAAAGAATGAGAAACCAAATATTTAAGATAGATGGAACATTAATTGCAAAGGAAGAAAACGTACCGAAGACCTTCCTGATAATTTGGGCCTGCGCGTCGTACAAAAATGCTAACTTTCCCATCTACTAGCTTTGCCTGATACTGCTGCAGTGCTCTAACTATGCCTTTAAATGTTGCTGCCACATTGGTGAAGTTGGCAATGCCTCCGCCTATGATCAAAATCTGCAAAAAAAAATAATTTTCTCGTGTTTTCATATTCCTGTGAAATGAACAATATTAAACTGAAATCTTTGTTTTTGCAAGGTTTATGTATAAGAAAGCAGTCCACAAATAACTTTCAACATAAGCTACCAAGTAAATTACAAAAAACATTTCCTTAATGACAATAAACACAATGTGTGCATACAAACTCATAATTTACTTATATACAACAAATCAAGGAACTCAAGCTTTTAGTAAAGTAGTCTTACTTAGTTAAAAATTATATACTTTTATAGACAAGACGTACTGACATCGACTACAAAACTTGTATCCAATATCTATACACATACGTTTGGTGTGGCTGAACAAGTGACTTAAGTTTGGTACCTTTCCATTGGGATGTTTTTCTTTGGTCATTAGGGTTAAGATAGTCTTTGCATATTCATAAGTTTGCTGCTCTGATGGTGCACCTGAGTATTCTCCATAATTAGCAAGCTCTGAGGCTCCTCCCAATTCACAGATGGTATCAGAGTATATAACTGAAGCCCCGCCTCCAGCAACCATTGTCCAGATACGTCCTTTTTCATTGAGGATAGTAAGCTACAATGGAAATACAGTATATATATAAAACCTTTAAATATTGTGTCTTTGTTTTTACCATTTGTATATCTGGTACTTTCTTTTTTCCTTATGAAGTGAGAGTACTGTACATCATGCATTGTACACAATACTTACACAATGTTGATAAGCTTGACATAACTGTAGAATACTTCCCCCCCTTTTAGGGCAACTAACTACATCAGTATCATAAATGTAAGATTCCAATACGGACATAAAAATTACACATTTTAAAACTAGATGTAGTATGAAGTACGCTTCTTAATACTGATACAGGCTTCTTATTCTTTCTGAATATGCTTTGTAGAGGAGTGGAACTGTATTCATAATTCCTGCATGTCATAAAAGCCAACTAAAAGGGGTAGAAGAGCAAAGGGTGAATATCCCTTTGTTCACAAATATTTTTCTGTCACAAAGAGGCTATAGATAAGAAGAGGAAGAGCAGGGTATGACAAAGACTTGCAACCTCCATTTTTTGTTCAGTATAGGGCACCCTTTGGGATACAGTGCCATGTTGGAGGGTAAAAAAAAAAATTAAAAAATAAGATTAATGAATAGAATACCTTAAGAGATGCCCCACTTTTAGCATCCAAGTCTGCAATGAAGGCTTCTTCTGCCAGAGCATCCCTTCCAAAAGGAGGTGGATAGTCAATGTCACCCCACTTGGCTTTGCACATAAATTCTGCTGTAGCATCTAACTTTGCTGCCAAATCTAGTATGTAGATGTCCTTTGCAGTGATCACTAGAGGGTTAATTTCCAAGTATGTAAAGTACAGGTCAACATACTGATCATACAGTGCCTTGATGAAAGTAGCTGCTCTCCTGAAAAGTGAATAACAAATTAATCTTGGAACAAAATTATCATTATAATATTTGCAGTAACTCTGGACTGCACTGAAGAGCTAGTTAAAGGATGATGAATAGAAAAAAATATAATCTTCTATTGGTTCCAGTTTCAGCAGTATTCATTTGCAGTCCTTGATAGACTTGACTCGATGGTCTTTTTGATATATGAATCAAATGCATTATAAATTAACCCTTACTGTATAGTTTACAGGAAATCACTTACTCCTTGCGTGAGCTATCAACATGAGTAAGAAGCTTTTCCTTTATTTGTTCTTCAGAGGGAACTTCCTCAATAGCAAGATCTAGCTTGAAGGCTTTGGCCTCCACATCTCCAATATCCACACCGCCTTCATGAGTGAACAAAATTGTGTCTCCATGACGATGAGAATAGATACATACATAGGCTTCGTCACTTTGATCATGAGGAATGAAGGGCTCTATGATGAAGTTGCGTAATTTCCCCACAGCTTTACCAACCTGTAAGAGAAAATGCCATTAAAGATATGACTAACCTCTGGAGGCCTGAGGTTATAACATATAAATTGTGTTTACCTCGGAAAGTAATCTTAGGGTACAGCTTACGTCACACAGGGCAATAATGCAATACTTTTATATTCCAATTATATAGAATTTTATGTGGCCAAGGTAAATATTAGATATGTATTGTACAATGTTTTAGATTTGCAAAACCAGAAAAAAAATGGGCATATAGTCTTCCTGATGTAATGAAATGCATTATGGTAGTGAAGATGCTGCTGATAGAGAAAGTACTGAGGAGTATAGAGATACTATCATAGTTAAAAAACAGAAAAAGCTGTGAATAAATGGGCAATAAAGCAGATCTGTAAAAAGGAGTAATCTACGTTGATATCAGGCAAATGCGATTCTTTACATCTAACACGGCATGGGAGACACAAAGCTACATTCATATTATAAAGAAGCTACAAGAAATGTTAGGGAGATAGTGTGTCTTGCACAATCAGGCTGAAAATGCAGAGTAACTTTTGCCTGAAAAGGTAAATGAAGTGACCTACCAAAGAGTTGAAACATTATAAAGAACAATCTAAGACTGATTTCACTTGAGCAAAGGAACAAAGGAGGAATAGTACAGGACCAAAAGGTGATTTCAGGAAGATGAAAGGTTACAAAAAAGAAAACACTTTTACTGCTCGGTTCACGAACAAAGAACTGTTAAGAAGAATTCAAGGGAACCGAAGAATCGTGTACTCAAAACAGTTATAGTGTAGTACAACCTGTGGCTGAGATGGTTCGAAAAGCAATGGGATTGTAGAAAAATAGAAGTATGACAACAAGGCAAAAGTACAATTATTATTATCATTTTACGTGAATTGACAAATAAACAGTTTTCCCTGCTGGATATATAATTAGAAGGATACATAAGATATCTGAAGGCTTTGTATCAAGGGTTAGCTTTTCACGCTGATATCATAAATATTGCTATAAAAAGTTTAAAATGTGTTTCCCATGATTTGAGTGTACAGTGTAAGGATTCAGAGAGAATTTTAATATGTCAATAATATAACTAAACAGTAACAAAGACAACTGGTTTAAGTGGAATGCAACTGAGTACATGATACGTTATTAATACCTCACTGAAACTGAACATGATTAGAAACGATCATTAAATATAATTTCAATATATGGAAAACGGACACAAATAGTCAAATATCCATACAGTGCATGGGCAAGGGCAGAGATACAGATACAAGACAAAGTTTTATATATATATATCTGCTTCTGTCACTCTCTTTTCATTAAAGCAGACATTATGAGTATTGTTAACAATCAAATTATTATTATTATTATACATACTTCCACTGACTCATTTCAAATCTCTCTCTATAATCTGTATGCTCGTTTTCGTTCCAAAGGTGGGGTCTGTGCATACTGCAACACTAACACTCCTACTGCGAGGCTCATGGACCTTGAATCTCCTGACTTTGATGTTCTCTGGCTAAAAGTCTATCTCTCCACTACCACCATCTTCCTTTGCTTCTGCTACTGTTCTCCAAACTCACTCCACCGAGTTTGTGTCTTTCTTTGAATATCTGTCCTCGTGCCATGAGTCCTTGCTATCTTCTCACCAACATGCCGAAGTTCTCTACATTGGAGACTTCAATGTACACCACAGTGAGTGGCTTCATTTTTCTCACACTGATGTGGGAGGAAGCGAGGCCCTTGCTTTCTCTATTACTCACGATCTGGAGCAAATTATCAAACATCCTACTCACGTTCCTGATTGTCACGAACAAGCTAAAACACTCTTGACCTATTTTTTACTTCTAACCCTTCAAACTACTCTTATTCTGTGCTTTCTCCTCTTAGTAAATCTGACCACTCTATGATTTCAGTCTCTTCCATTTTCTCTCCCCCACCACCAATCCCTCCTACTCAGGACTGCCTTTGGCACTTCGAGCATACACAACATTAAAATTTGCGTAACTTTCTCTTTGACTTCCCATGGGATGACTACTGCTTTCGGTCCCGCAACCATGATCAGGTAGCTCTAAAAGTTGCCGAGATCATGACCGCGGGAATGGAGGCGTACATCCCCTCTTCTACAAAAACTTTCTTTCCCCCTAAACCTTGGTTTGACCGTGCCTGCTCCATGGCTATCCAGGCTAGGAATCGGGCTCACTGATCTTACCAAGCCTCTCCTTCCGATTTAACTCGCTCTGCTTTTATTATAGCTAGGAATCGCTGTACTGCTCAGATACGTTAGTCTAAGGCTTCCTTTAAAAGAAGGAAAGTTGATGACCTTAACACCTCTCCCACTGACAAATGCTTCTGGTCCTTAGCCAAAAACCTCTGTAAC
>JAXCGZ010002801.1:0-12500 GCA_037179515.1 Halocaridina rubra | reverse complement strand
GGAATTCGCTAAGCGAGGAGGTAGTTAACGCTATCTCAATCCATAGTTTTAAGGATAGGTATGATAAGTATCACTAAGTCTAAAATGGAACCGATCAGGAGACGGGAAGATACGAGCTTTGGGCTCTTTCCCGTAAACACAATTAGGTAATCACAGGCACACACACCTAGTAAGACACCCAGTGTCTGAATGGAGAAGAGTTAGTAGTGGAGTTCCACAGGGTTCAGTTTTAGGGCCACTTTTGTTCCTTGTATATGTAAATGACCTACCAGAGTCTGTAAATTCATTCATGAATATGTTTGCAGACGATGCAAAGATTGTGAAGAAAGTAAAAAACGAGAACAATGGTAGAGAACTTCAGGAGGATCTAAATAATCTGCATGAGTGGTCAGAAAAGTGGCTAATGAAATTCAATACTTCAAAATGTAAGGTAATGAGAATGGGTACAAGCGCAAGAAGGCCCAAGCTTGACTACTCGGTGGCTGGAGTACAACTTCAAGAGACAGAAAATGAGAGAGATCTAGGAGTAAACATACTGGCAGAGTTGTCTCCAGAAATACATATAAATGGCATAGTAAGGGCAGCATATGCATTCTTATCAAATGTAAGGGTAGCCTTCAGGCACATGGACAAGGAAATGTTCAGAAATATTTATGTAACCTATGTGAGGCCAAAACTCGAATATGCAGCCCCCTTTTGGAATCCGCACTTGAAAAAGCACATAGCTAAGCTTGAAAAAGTTCAAAGACATGCCACGAAACTGGTGCCAGAAATACGCAATCTCAGTTATGATGAGAGGCTGAGGGAATTAGACTTACCATCACTCGAAGCTAGAAGAGTGAGGGGGGATATGGTGACAGTCTTTAAATTCCTTCATGGTTATGATAGAGTGGATAGGGATCGATATTTTGATATGGCTGGCTCTAGAACTAGAGGTCATAGTTTGAAGCTTCGTAAGAAAACTTCTTTGCAGGATGTAAGGAAATACTTTTTCAGTGTAAGAGTAGTTGATAATTGGAATTGGCTAAGCGAGGAGGTAGTTAATGCTATCTCAATCCATAGTTTTAAGGACAGGTATGATAAGTATCACTAAGTATAAAATGGAACCGATGAGGAGACGGGAAGATACGAGCTTTGGGCTCTTTCCCGTAAACACAATTAGGTAATCACAATTAGGTAATCACACGTAAGAGTAGTTGATAATTGGAATTCGCTAAGCGAGGAGGTAGTTAACGCTATCTCAATCCATAGTTTTAAGGATAGGTATGATAAGTATCACTAAGTCTAAAATGGAACCGATCAGGAGACGGGAAGATACGAGCTTTGGGCTCTTTCCCGTAACACACACATTAGGTAATCACACACACACATAGTAAGACACCCAGTGTCTGAATGGAGAAGAGTTAGTAGTGGAGTTCCACAGGGTTCAGTTTTAGGGCCACTTTTGTTCCTTGTATATGTAAATGACCTACCAGAGTCTGTAAATTCATTCATGAATATGTTTGCAGACGATGCAAAGATTGTGAAGAAAGTAAAAAACGAGAACAATGGTAGAGAACTTCAGGAGGATCTAAATAATCTGCATGAGTGGTCAGAAAAGTGGCTAATGAAATTCAATACTTCAAAATGTAAGGTAATGAGAATGGGTACAAGCGCAAGAAGGCCCAAGCTTGACTACTCGGTGGCTGGAGTACAACTTCAAGAGACAGAAAATGAGAGAGATCTAGGAGTAAACATACTGGCAGATTTGTCTCCAGAAATACATATAAATGGCATAGTAAGGGCAGCATATGCATTCTTATCAAATGTAAGGGTAGCCTTCAGGCACATGGACTAGGAAATGTTCAGAAATATTTATGTAACCTATGTGAGGCCAAAACTCGAATATGCAGCCCCCTTTTGGAATCCGCACTTGAAAAAGCACATAGCTAAGCTTGAAAAAGTTCAAAGACATGCCACGAAACTGGTGCCAGAAATACGCAATCTCAGTTATGATGAGAGGCTGAGGGAATTAGACTTACCATCACTCGAAGCTAGAAGAGTGAGGGGGGATATGGTGACAGTCTTTAAATTCCTTCATGGTTATGATAGAGTGGATAGGGATCGATATTTTGATATGGCTGGCTCTAGAACTAGAGGTCATAGTTTGAAGCTTCGTAAGAAAACTTCTTTGCAGGATGTAAGGAAATACTTTTTCAGTGTAAGAGTAGTTGATAATTGGAATTGGCTAAGCGAGGAGGTAGTTAATGCTATCTCAATCCATAGTTTTAAGGACAGGTATGATAAGTATCACTAAGTATAAAATAGAACCGATGAGGAGACGGGAAGATACGAGCTTTGGGCTCTTTCCCGTAAACACAATTAGGTAATCACACACACACACACACACACACACACACACACACACACACACACACACACACATATATATATATATATATATATATATATATATATATATATATATATATATATATATATATATATATATATATATATATATATATATATATATATATATATATATATGAAAGCACTTCGGACCTCTGAAGTGCTAAACACATTCATATCTTGTATATAAAGACCGATATATATATATATATATATATATATATATATATATATATATATATATATATATATATATATATATATATAAAAAATAGGCTGGTGAGCTTCCCACATATAGGCTATGCATTTCCTCGTTACATGTTCAAATTCCGATGTTGGCGAATCTGTATTTCAAGCACTAAAGTATAATGGAGTGAGTGAGAGCGGTAAGGTCTATTTTTTTATATATTTTTCTTTCTATTGCGCTGTCTATGCCTTATAACAGGGAATTCAAGTTAAGCCGTTAAATAAACACGAATTTTGTTGTGCAAAGATGAGCTTTTGTAAGCATGTTTAACATCTTGATCATCCACCAATGCATTCCATTTGTAAATAGGCCTAGTTCAACATAGAAGCTTGCCGGAAGACCCGGCCATTCACACCTCGCTGGCACTGCTTATCATCGACCAGGTGAAGAACGATCTGGGATTGGGGTAGAAGAGGAGAGCGACGCTCCCAAATGATCACCCTAAAGAAAGCACACGATTAAAAAGAAAAAAAATGGGAGAAAATATCAACAAATCTGAAAAAAGAGCACTTATGGGAAATCTGTATGAGAGAGAGAGAGAGAGAGAGAGAGAGAGAGAGAGAGAGAGAGAGAGAGAGAGAGAGAGAGAGAGAGAGAGAGGTGAAATGAAGGGCGTGTCCCGCACGAGGTGCATGTGTGGGTGGGACACCCATACACACACACACAAATGTCCGATCAATAATCGTCCTCTGTCTGTAGTTACACGAGAGTGGAAGAAGGAGAGATAGAAGTGGAGGACCCAAACTCTGATGATTGTGATGGAACAAGTAAGAATATGTAACAAATGAACATTTTCATGTGAATAAAAAGCCGTTTAGATACAAAAAAAAAAAGATAGAAAATTACAACATTGATTTGTAAATCACCAAATGATTGACATAGGTATAGGACTACTACCTTCTCTATACCTCTCTCATGCCTCTATACACTGGAACACACTATTGTACCATTAAAATGTCTTTCTGCTAACCATACTAACTTCTACAGCTAATATGGAAAAAAAAAAAACGCTGAAAGCAACCATCCTCCTCCTACCTCGGAAACGTTACCGGTAAAGCAAAGCTCTTCCAAACAAAATGGACAAATCTCGAGCGTCCATTCTCCTTTCAACTGATTTTTATCATTTTGGTTACAATGAAATTAGTTTGGTTATTCTGCTTTCAAGAACTCTACCCTCAAGAGCTTACTCACATCTTCTATATTTTCCCCATTTCTGCGACATCTTATCCTACGGAATCAAAACAGTGAAGAATGTAACACAAAAAGAGGGATCGGTAATACATTTCTGGTTTTATCATGATGATTTCTTCTACTATTACGACAAACATTATTACTACTACTATAATAACAACAACAACTACTACTACAGCTACCACCACCACCACTACTACTACTACTACTACTACCACCGATGATGATATTATTATTATTATTATTATTATTATTATTATTATTATTATTATTATTATTATTATTATTATCTGAAAACATTTCAAAATGCGTAATTAGCATTATATTTATTATTATTATAATAATTATAATTATTATTATTATTATTATTATTATTATTATTATTATTATTATTTGATAATCTAGAGAAGACGCATCTCAGCACCATCAACTGGAGAAAACACTCCTCACAACTGGAGATAACGCATCTCATAATTAAGCAACTGTAAATACAGCACCATAATTTAGGTCAGGTTAGGTTGAGTTAGGTTAGGTAATCTCCAGTTGGCCAGTCATGAGGAGTGGCCTTTCCAGTTTATCCTAATTATTATTCTTTTCTGAATTATGTATCATCGTTTATACTATCTGTAACAAAACTGCCGTATTCGCCATCACATAATGTTGTCATACAACCATTCATACGGAAGTTTCTTCATATGTCTCATTGTGGCGCGTTCTCACACATGCGCTCAACATCTGTGCTCTTCAGTTGGAAGGTTCTTGTATAATTATTACAGCAAGTCTCATAATCTAGCGATCCACACAAAACTACTTTGTATCGGTTTATTCCATCCCCTCTCTCTCACACACACACGCACAGAGAGAGAGGAGGAGAGAGAGAGAGAGAGAGAGAGAGAGAGAGAGGAGAGAGAGAGAGAGAGAGAGAGAGAGATGGCAAAAACAAGACCCCCCGAGTTCAGTAAAAGTTGTCTAGAGAAGATTCTTACAGCTTTCTCTCACTCCCAGACAAGTCTATTCTCCATTTCTCTAGTTCATGTCAAGTGTTGAATACACATAGCCATTATTTTGAAGGTATCAGATACATTCAGTTGTTTAACAAGTAGTGAAGCTGTCTCCACTATTACCCTATGGATATGCTTTTATTCTTCAGTACCAACCGTGTACTAACTCCTCGATCAGAGCAAGCTCTTTTTCCTACAGAGCCTCTTGCATAACTATGAGATAAATATGGCAACCCTATTTATACATGAATGGGAAAAACAGAGATAATTTTCCTGTTTCGCTCATTGTAGTGAATCTTAAAGCAGGAAGAAGTGCGTATGAACCATGTACAGTCACCCGAAAAAGACAAAATAACAAGCACACATACAGTCATAATAATAATAATAATAATAATAATAATAATAATAATAATAATAACAATAATAATAATAATAATAATAATAATAATAATAATAATAATAATATAATAATAATAATAATAATAATAATAATAATAATAATAATAATTAATAATAATAATAATAATAAGAAGAATGAAGAAGAAGAAGAAGAAGAAGAAGAAGAAGAAGAAGAAGAAGAAGAAGAAGAAGAAGAAGAAGAAGAAGAAGAAGAAGAAGAAGAAGAAGAAGAAGAAGAAGAAGAAGAAGAAGAAGAAGAAGAAGAAAATTCCCTCTAGAGCACTGCAAAATAAAAGTTGAGAAGCTCTGCAGGGTACACAACATGCACAAGGATATAAAAACACATTTATATAATTTTGTCCTACAAATCAGCATAGTTCGCATACTTTCATTTAATTGATATAAACAACAAACAACGTGTGGATCTAAGAGGCAAAAGGGTGATGTTTTAAACCTGGCATGGCATGACAACAACGACGTGGAGCGGATACTAGTTTTCGGTCATGGAAAACAATAATATTTTAAAACGAAGCCACAGTGAGATGTATAATATTCGGAAAATGGTAATAGGAATGCGTTCTCTCTCTCTCTCTCTCTCTCTCTCTCTCTCTCTCTCTCTCTATATATATATATATATATATATATATATATATATATATATATATATATATATATATATTATATATATATATATATATATATATATATATATATATATATATATATATATATATATATATATATATATATATATATATATATATATATATATATATATATATATATATATATATATATATATATATATATATATATATATATATATATATATTATATATTTATATATATATATATATATATATATATATATATATATATATATATATATATATGTCTGCGCTCGAGCGCAAGCGTGAGTGTGTGTGTGTGTAGAGCCGACCGATGTTTTTTACCTAATATTGTTAGCTTCTAATTCCTCACAGGATTCACAAGCAGAAGAATGGAGCAAGAGAGGAAAAAGAAGAAAAAAAAAAGAGAAGGCAGAAAGAGAAAGAAGAAGAAAATAAGAATGACGCAAAAGAGGAAAAAGAAGAGGAATGGAGCGGGAGAAAAATAATAAAGTAGGAGGGAATAAAAGTTAACTAGACACCTGTTAGGCTGTAAGTGTTACGGCTACTTAGAATTTTGTACCGTTAAACCAAACCCGAGTTGTGATGTAGCCGGCATGCCTGCAACCTCGCTTCCTTTCTCAAACCATGTCTGTTTATGGTTGATACTAATGTTACCGTTCCTCAGTGTATTAATACTCTAGAGCAGTGGTCTTCAACCTTTTCTAAGTTCATGCACCCTTCCGGGAGCTGTTGAGAAATTCATGTACCCTAGCTCAAAAAAATCACGTCTTAAGTAGCAGGTGTCTATTTTTAGCTCCGTATATTTTTTCGACCTATTACCGTATGCAAAGAATTCTCTCTCTCTCTCTCTCTCTCTCTCTCTCTCTCTCTCTCTCTCTCTCTCTCTCTCTCTCTCTCTCTCTCTCTCTCTCTCTCTCTCTTTCATAATCTGCAGTCAGCCGCTGTAGTAAAAGCCAACTTCCTCACACTATATTTCGTAACTTTTCATTGACATTTGAACTTTCATCATAACTATAAAATGGGTAGTATGATGATAATATGGCCATTCATCCGTAAAGCGAAGAAGAAGAAGAAGAAGAAGAAGAAGAAGAAGAAGAAGAAGAAGAAGAAGAAGAAGAAGAAGAAGAAGAAGAAGAAGAAGAAGAAGAAGAAGGAGGAGGAGGAGGAGGAGGAGGAGGAGGAGGAGGAGGAGGAGGAGGAGGAGGAGGAGGAGGAGGAGGAGGAGGAGGAGGAGGAGGAGGAGGAGGAGGTGTTCAACCAGTTACCAGCAAGCACAAAAGGAAGCGAAACATAATTTACTCTGCTGCTTGCTGGTTTACATGTAACTATTCATCCCCATCATGGGGCTGGACAGACAGGTAGGAGCCGGTGTAGTAGGTCTGGATGCCCTTAACAACTCCCCATGGTGCATTCCACCACGGGTCTGTCATTTCCCGATATTATAATACTGAGCTGTTATATATAATGATATAAGTATCTTGCTTTCTCTTCTAACAAATTAAAAAAACTCAATATACATCGTTCAATTAGATTTTTGCTATAAAGCGTTTATATGTTCATCCTCCCCTCTCCTCCCTTCTCACTTCTTGTAAATCCAAAGCTAAATATACTCTAAGTTCAGTTATATTGTAACTTGACACAACACGAGTCAAAAAATTGTGGAAAATCAAGTTCAGTTTCAACTTTGGGCGATGAAATGTGTCCCCTTGAGTGTGCGCATCACAAGAAAGTAAAAATAACTGCACTGATTGTATGACTTGATAGGGGGAGGAGGAGGCGGAAATTAATTCTCAAGATAGAATAAATAGAGAGAAGTAAATGTACACAGCTAAACATATATGACGCAAACTCTGCAGAAATGGCTGCGTACAGACACCAATGAACGCATGTGTATAGGTTAGCACTATTACATTCCTCTCTTGCAGGAATTATGTCTCATTAGCCATTTCATAATCGTATGAAGTCTCTTGCATGAGGTGACTGTCATCCTGTTCGAATGTTCGAATTTAAGATCTTTACAGCTGTACGATAGGTATTCAGAGTTGGTGGAAAAGGTATATGAAAAAAAAACTATATACGAGTTCATTGAGACCAAAATAAAGAAAGGGGATTTAGAGAGTACTGACGGGATATCATTAGCCATCCACCTTACACTCCTGATTTGGCTCCTTCTGGCGTATCATTGTTTCCTAAAGTTACAACGGGCACAGATCACACCCCGTTTTCTTCGGTTGAAATGTCAAAGACCTGCATTGACAAGGTGAAATATCCAGGAGCCTCAGTTCTTTAGGGGATGGATTAAATCGCCGGTAATATCGCCCTTAAAAGTGTCTTGAACATGATGAGGCATACGTTAAGGTGTACACACACACACACACACACACACACACACACACACACACACACACACACACACACCACCCCCCCCCCCCCCCCCCCCCCCCCCCCCCCCCCCCCCCCCCCCCGCATAGTTTGCAAAGTTATGGAGAAACTACTAAGGAAACATCTCACATCACCTGGAATCCTTCAACTTTTTCTCAGCGAGACAATATGGCTTCAGAGAAGATAGATCAACAGTAACAAACTTATTAGAATTTTATGATGAGGTAGACGAATCTTACAGGAAAGAGAGGGCTGGGCAGATTGCATATTCCTAGACTTCCAGAAAGCATTTGACATTGTCTCACACGGGATACTTATTAAGAAGCTGCAAGCACTGGCAAGAATAAGTGGAAATGTCTTGAAATGGATAAAAACATATTTAGAAGGAAAGGAACAGAGGGTTAGAGTAAAACACTCAGTGTCTGAAAGGAGAAGAGTTAGTAGTGGAGTTCCACAGGGTTCAGTTTTAAGGCCAATTTTGTTCCCTGTATATGTAAATGACCTACCAGAGTCTGTAAATTCATTCATGAATATGTTTGCAAATGATGCAAAGAGTGTGAATAAAGTAAGAAACGAGAACAATGGTAGAGAACTTCAGGAAGATCTAAATAGTCTGCATGAATGGTCAGAAAAGTGGCTAATGAAATTCAGTACTTCAAAATGTAAAGTTATGAGATTGGGTACAAGTGCAAGAAGGCCCAATCTTGAATACTCGGTGGCAGGAGTAGACCTTCAAGAGACAGGAATGAGAGAGATCTAGGAGTAAACATATTGGCCGATTAGTCTCCAGAAATAAATATCATTGGCATAGTAAGGGCAGCATATGCTTTCTTAGCAAATGTAAGGGTAAACTTCAGGCACATGGACAAGGAACTGTTCAGAAATATTTATGTAACCTATGTGAGGCTAAAGCTTGAATATGCAGCCCCATTTTTAAATCCGCACTTGAAAGAGCATGTAGTCAAGCTGGAAAAAGTTCAAAGACATGCCACGAGACTGGTACCAGAAATACGCAATTTCAGTTATGACGAGAGACAGAGGGAACTAGACTGACCATCACTCGAAGATAGAAGATTGAGGGGGGATATGGTGACAGTTTTTAAATTCCTTCATGGTTATGACAGAGTAGACAGGGATCGATATGTTGATATGGCTGACACGAAAACTAGAGGTCATAGTTTGAAGCTTCATAAGAAAACTTCTTTGCAGGATGTAAGGAAGTACTTTTTTAGTGTAAGAGTAGTTAATAATTGGAATTGGCTAACCGAGGAGGTAGTTAATGCTAATTCAATCCATAGTTTTAGGGACAAGTATGATAATTATCTCTAAGTACAAAAATGGAACCGACCAGAAGACGGGAAGTTACGAGCTTGAGGCTCTTTCCCGTAAGCACAATTAGGTAATTACACACATTGACTTCTAATTCTATATTTCCACGAACTTATGTAGTCCTTTCGTGAAAAATTGCAATAAGCAATATAGTGGGGGGGGGGGAATACTGTGAAACGTGGGAAATGTCAAGAATTTTTGCCAAACTACGTCCTCAAGCCTTGACCACCCAAACGAAAGGATTTTGTTACTATTTCTACTTGCATATACATACATGCATACATATATAGATACATGCAAACATGCAAATATGCATGCATGAATGCATATATACACATACGTACATACAAAAAGCCCATGCATATATACATAAATACCGACTTCCTTACATATACATACACAATACTGCCAATAACTACATGGAAAAAATATTAAAAAAAAATCAAGAAAAATGCATGGTGTTAGGAAAGAGATATTATACAATAGAAATACTTAGCGTGCATGCACAGGGAAACACACACATTCACACTCAACAAAGAAATCTAGAGAATACAACACTATTAAAACATACAATGAGGAATTCTAGAGAATACAGCAGAAATCTGTCTTTCGTGTGAAATAAAATACTCCTTAGGTTTGTTCTCTAATATTTTACTCTAAACGTTGGTCAAGTATATTTCACCCCCTCTTTTCTACATAAAGGTGAGGAAATGCCAATCTGACCACCAGCAACTCTGGGAAGTCAAAAAGAACGGTACATTCAACAATGACCACAGGAAATTTCGGGTATTACACGCGGCTTTCAAAATGGTTTTTACATTCACTATCTCTTCCTTTCATATTTTTATGGTCTCTCTCTCTCTCTCTCTCTCTCTCTCTCTCTCTCTCTCTCTCTCTCTCTCTCTCTCTCTCTCTCTCTCTCTTCTCTTTCCCAATATCTGTTTAGCTATCTCTCATAGGACATTCCTGTATCATGTGGATGGTCATTGCATATTATGGTGTATTTAATTCGTATCGCGTGTGCTCAGTAGGTTGATTTAACTCGACTCTATAGAAAGGACACGTATATTTTCTGATTTTCTGAAGCAGTCAGCCAACTGAGCACGCAATACGAATTAGATACACCATAATATGCAATGATCTCTCACATCATACAGGAATGTCCTAAGAGAGATTTGGTTAAACAGATATTGGGAAAGAGGAGAGAGAGAGAGAGAGAGAGAGAGAGGAGAGAGAGAGAGAGAGAGAGAGAGAGAGAGAGAGAGAGAGAGAGAGAGAGAGAGAGAGAGAGAGAGAGAGAGAGAGAGAGAGAGAGAGAGAGAGAAATTCTAATAATATGCAGCACTCCAAAGTAACAAAAATAAGAGAAAATTTTACTGTATTTTAAGGAAGCGTTCATTACCGTGATGATCAAATCGAAAGATACGATTCCACCACCTTTACAAGTAGTAGTATTGGAAAGAAGCAGAAGTACGAGCTGTGTGATTACCTAATTGTGATTACCTAATTGTGTTTACGGGAAAGAGCCCAAAGCTCGTATCTTCCCGTCTCCTCATCGGTTCCATTTTAGACTTAGTGATACTTATCATACCTGTCCTTAAAACTATGGATTGAGATAGCATTAACTACCTCCTCGCTTAGCCAATTCCAATTATCAACTACTCTTACACTGAAAAAGTATTTCCTTACATCCTGCGAAGAAGTTTTCTTACGAAGCTTCAAACTATGACCTCTAGTTCTAGAGCCAGCCATATCAAAATATCGATCCCTATCCACTCTATCATAACCAGGAAGGAATTTAAAGACTGTCACCATATCCCCCCTCACTCTTCTAGCTTCGAGTGATGGTAAGTCTAATTCCCTCAGCCTCTCATCATAACTGAGATTGCGTATTTCTGGCACCAGTTTCGTGGCATGTCTTTGAACTTTTTCAAGCTTAGCTATGTGCTTTTTCAAGTGCGGATTCCAAAAGGGGGCTGCATATTGTGTGTGTGTGTGTGTGTGTGTGTGTGTGTGTGTGTGTGTGTGTGTGTGTGTGTGTGTGTGTGTGTTGTGTGTGTGTGTGTAAACAATGAAACCATGATATTATGCACGAAAAACTTTTGTGACCATCATGGGACTTAAACTTGCGTTGCAAGTTACAGCTTCATGTCACCATACCAACTATTACACTAGGGCTTTCAGTCCTTCATTTTTTCCTTTTATAAGATGGTATTGTGCTTATGTGTGAATGCATGTCTGTGTGGGTGTATATGTGCATGTATATGCAATTGTTTACATGCACATGTATTTTTTCTCTTTTTCTTCTTCTTCATTTTTTATCATTTTACTCTCACCTGTTTATATAAATGTTTATGTGTGTATGTACACACGTGTGCATATATGTGAGCGTGTATGCGTGAACACGAATGCAGGTGGGAGTGCATGTGCGCGTGGGGGAGAGATATGTGTATGTGTACATACATGCATGCGTGCGAGCACATGCATATGTGTATCCCAGTCCTTTCGCTCCGCTCCATTTAGTCTACTTTTACGACACACAGGGTAACACGGAGGAAGTATTCTAGCCCCCAACCTCAGGGGTTTGCTTATATATATATATATATATATATATATATATATATATATATATATATATATATATATATATATATATATATTATGATTGCGACACCAGGACGGGCCAAAAAAATAAAATAAAATAAAACAGCCCTCATCGGGCCTGGGCACGAAGAATACATAAAGTAAAGAGAAACAGAGATGGAGAGTGTAATGACTTCTCAGATGTGAAGGGATAATAAAAGATGTGTGATGAATATCCAAGAATATTCAGTGTAGCTGTAGGCATAGAAAAAGAACCGTATATATATATATATATATATATATATATATATATATATATATATATATATATATATATATATATAT